>JBANCV010000006.1:176027-213027 GCA_037040105.1 Amiota albilabris
GACTTCTCCTTCTCCTTCTCTTTCTCCTTCTGCTTCTGCTTCTACTTCGACTTCGACTTCTACTTCGACTTCTACTTCTACTTCGACTTCTCCTTCTCCTTCTCCTTCTCCTTCTCCTTCTCCTTCTGCTTCTGCTTCTGCTTCTGCTTCTGCTTCTGCTTCTGCTTCTACTTCTACTTCTTCTATCTATCTATATCTATCTTCTATATGTTATATAAATAAAAATGTAAAAGTAAGTTTCTTCATGACTTCTGAACTCGAAAATTACTTTACCAATTGCTCTGAAATTTTGACACAACGTTGCAGTCGATTATGATAGTGTTTTCGAATATTTATTTATTTATTTTTTTTATTAGAACTATTATGAGCAATAGCAACAGAGGCTCGCGACTTTACGATGTGAGTTCGGCGCACTAAACTCTGAGCCAAAGAGGCAGTCAGAGAATATTATTTATATATGTACTTACTATCCACATCTGTTGTTTATCACATTATGTGTGTGTTCTAAATAAAAGAGAAAAACATGCTTTAAGGGATAAGCCAGTCCAGACTAAATTGTTTACAAAACATTTATGCAGATCCCATTATGTTAACTTCCTACGACTAAACATGTATCTGAAAACTTAATTACTTTTTTGTCCATCATTTCTAGAACAAAGACTATCAAATATATACATACATAGACTGAACAACTCCGGATCTCGGGATACCAACAACAATTTCAAAACATTTAGACAGGACAAAACAAGCAAGGACACAATTTCGTCGTGAGCATTACGTTTAACGGGGGTCTCTGATAAATCCAAAAATCCATTGATTTATTGTTGACTCAAGCATCCAAATGATTTTCTTATTGTCTTTCAATTGTATTTAATTATTTCAAGTGCATCTACTAGATTGAGAGTCAGAGCGAGAGAGATAGAGAGAGAGAGTGCATCTCCACATGATATATATTTATATCAATTTGTTTCATCATATTAATCATTTCAATTTCTTATTTCTGGTTTATTATATGTACGTATGTATGTATGTATATTACATACAATACCATCAACCATACTCACACATGTACATATACGATACCACATTATTTCTACACATTTTATTATACCCTTTTATCTTCGCATATCTCGTTTGAGTTCAGGATATAAAAAACAGATTCCATTCAATTCGTTTCAATGAGAAACAGTCAATAAACTAATATATGGAAAAATAAAAAATAAAAGAAAGTATCGAAATACAAAATATGCCAAATACAAATACATATCTCATATACTATACTATACTATACTATACATACATACATACATACATACATACATATATCTAAGTACATATATCTATTCTATGTATCTATCCAACGTTCCCTGTCTGTGTTGTTGTGTGTGTATGTGACATAAAAAATATTATGCAAAAGAAGAAATAAATAACAACAACAACGGCAACAACAAAAAAATCATCGTGTGCAGCGTAAAAATGTTGCTTGACAATAAAATATTACGCATACGCAATATTGTTTCTATCGAGGGTGACACAACGCAAGGAAACCGAACAGAAAAAAAAAATCAGTCAGACAGACGGACGGACAGAAATATAAAAGGACAGACAGATATACAAGAGAAAGACAGGACCAGACACTGAATTTTATGTTAAATCAGAAGCCATATGGATTCATATTCGTCTTCTTGCATAGCAATCGATGTTTTATATGGCAAGCAATAAGACCGACAGAAACAAGAAGAAACTCATTCATAATAGAAAAAAAAAATTGAATTTTACTTTGCACAATCTTTTGCAATTTCATATACAATATTAATATTTACAATAGAAATGTACTACAATATATTTTATATATTTTATTTTAAAATCCTTTGATTTCTGGAACAAATAAAAGTAGCATTATTAAAAATGATAGTGGATGCAAAGATATAATCTAATATTGTTACAAAATAAATAAGGACATCAAATAATCTCATCTTATATCATCGGTGTTTGAATAAATGATGTTATTGCAACTTGTAGCTACAACAACACAAAGTGAAAGCAAGTGAAAGCAGTCGAAGCTGCAGAAATCGAATTGCAAAAGTTGAAAGCGCAAAGGCGACATAAATCTTAAGTTTTATTGAAAACTGCGTGCGAACCAGCAACATGCACATATGCAAACAGACAAATACACATATACAACAGAATATAAAATATAAATAATATAGAAAGATATTATCAACAAACAAGAAAAAAGATATTGCACAATTGTATCTTCAGTATAAATGATGATTTTTTATAATTTCCATGATGCATAAAAAACAAAACTCTAATAAAATCTAAAATGATATATTAATTTTGATTTTCTAGTATAAAAAATACTTAGAAAAGATACATTTGTAAGGTAAAAGAAGGACATATGTACATACACAACTGTCTGTTTGCAATATTCATGCAATACATTTTTACAATCAGTCTTTGTCTTTTCTAGAACAACATTTCTTAATAAAGAATCTGATAGATCTAAAGAGTGACTCATTTCAACTAAAATGTTACAGGCCGCCTCTGGCAACATCATTGAATTGAAGATTTGTTTCCCTTTTACATAAGATTAAATTCTTAGTCACTAAGAATCATTCTTTCTTTATATGCAAGTTTAGTTTTCATATACGCATTTTCCAACTGAGATACATATGTATAGTTATTGTAGTATACACTATAATTAGAATGAAGTAAGTAAGTAACGGTACTTCTCCTCCGTATCCGCCTCTATATCCTCATCTGTACGTCTCTTAATGGAGTATTAACAGAGGTGTCTGTTATCTGCGAAACGCATCGAAGAATGTGGCTAGTAGGCGGAGAGGATCAGGGGTGAATGAGATAAATAATAATGATCGAGAGTAAACTTATTACAGAGCAGAAATTATGATAAATTTTATTCAATCGATATCATGTTACAAGTGATTTCATTTCGAAAGAAGTATTGTTCTCCATTCAGATCCATTAAGTACTCAATTGTTTCCGTTCTTTGTACAGTCTTTCGCTTTGTCTTCAATGCCAGATTGAAGTTCAAGAGAACTGATATGCTGCAGATAACGGACTCAGGCATGACGCATTTGTTCACATGTAGGAATTCTAAGAACTGAAATAAAACAATTTGGTCTATCCATCTCCCGTCCACATAAAAGTATCTTAAGACAAATTTCTGATTTCCAAATTAGACTTCGAAGGCCTTCATCCAACTTGTATTCTCCAGATTTGGTCCCTTGCAATTATTGTACATATTTTCTATTTGTTTTCAAACATTGAAACTTTGAAAAACATTACTATGTATAACTTTATAAGTGAAGTAACTTATCAGACGTCCCTCTTTGCGGAAAATACTAGATGTAGATGTATGAATGTATTTTATTTTTGTTATAAAATTATTTTTATTTATTTTTGCATAAAATCAGATAAAAATAGAGGTTGCGTTTGTAAGTGGAAAAGAAAAAAAAATATATACAATATAAATTCTCTATCATCTGTGCACTTTCAGCATCTATGCTGCGAGTATCTTTCTATAGTATCTCTGAAGTAATATTAGTTCCTGTTTTTGTTTTTGTTAAACGTTAGTATCTGTGTGCGAGAGGGATGGGTTTTGAGTACATATCTTTTGTTTTTTATGGAAAATAGAAGAAGCAAGCAAAAGCACTCTCAGTGACAAACAATTTTTTATTTATATATTTTGTTATAACTTTTCATATATGCGAAAAAATACTGTTTTGTGAATCTCATACACACACACACACACACACACACACACAAATATAATGGCATGCCGCCATTTTCAGGCTAAGCCCCCAATCGTCATCATCATCATCGTCGCCGACGACAACAACGATAACAACAAGAGTAAAATATAGTCGGGGAAAAAACAATACAATCAAAAGCCAAAGAGACAAACGAAGAAGAAATGACGACGAATGCGAATGAATGAACGTAGAAAGAACAAGTGATGATGGTGGATAAAAAACTGAAAACCACAAAGCGACCAACAACTGTCTGCCTCAGTGCCTATGACATTTCTCCTTTTACTTTTCCTCTCTACTCCTTTCTCACAATTTTCCCACAATTTTCCCACAATTTTTCCTAAAAGGTTTTCATGCCTTTCATCGTGTTGTCATCTTTATCATCATCATCAGTATAAAATATATAAATAGTTTCATTAGAAGTCACAGATTTGCACACCTCAATCAAAAGAAGCAATGTGGCATTGATAGATAAAAACCATTCAATGGGTTATGTGGCTACTTGTAGATATTCATTCATAACATACTTCCATCCATTTATCTATCTATCCAAGTAGTGGGTAGTATCATAAATAGATAATACATTATTTATGATAATTATTATAAATACGATTAGATGGTGATTATTGGATTTGTATTTTCGTAACTTTGAACTAATTAAAGAGTTGAAACTAAAGGAGTCCATTATTCAATTATTTACCTTATTATGGAGGAAATGGTACATGAAGACTAAAGACTTAACAAACTCAATAAAATGATGTTGAGACTTGATGCTAATGAATCGAGTAGGCACTGATACCCATTAGAAAGCGGGAATCAGTGTACACGCTGTCCTGACAACGCCCCCACGGGATTGAATTTGAATCTGTTCGTCTGTTCTTTTTGCTCTACTATTTCACATATTTGTTGCTTTATTCGTTCGATTATGAGCGGCGTTCATGTAGCTTTTGTAATTTTGGTCTTTGCTATAGTAATATAGTTCACTTGTTCATTGTTTGCTATAGTCGTTGTTATTGCAGTCCATGTATCTATTTCATTGACTTTCATTGTGATCTATCTCTGTACTGTTGAGAGACTCTCTCAGAGAGGATAGTTAGAGAGGGTGCACTGAACGTAGTTAGTTTTGATCTTAGATGTAGTACTGAGAGAGTGGTATGGGAGTGGTGGGGGTAGAAGGGTGAAAAATACTTTAAGACCTATCCTTATACTTACCAAATATACAAAAAAAGAAAATCATAAAAATCTTTGTAGCCGTTTCGGAGGAGTGCAACCACAAACACTGTGACGTGGGATTTTTATATATACAATATATATAGATGTACTCTTTGTTTTAAGGGATCGATCATAACAATTAGAGGGAGTAAAGAGACTTACGTCTGACCATATCAGTGTTCAACTTACAAGTGATTAGATGCTATGACTTGCATCTGATCTAATCAGTCAGTATATACAATATAAATATTTACAATACAAATATACTACAATATAATTTTATATATTTCATAAAAAAATCCTATGAGTTCTGGAACAAATAAAAGTTGCATTATTAAAAATGATGGTGGATGTTAGAGCATCACATAAAATAATCTCATCTTATATCATCGGTGTTTGAATAAATGATGTTATTGCATAAGAGTTTAAATGTGACCATACAGGATGACATACTATTTGCTCAATTCAATATATCAATCAAGACGTTAAAGGTCAGAAACTTGTTGCACAGAACTATGAATTTATGCCCAACTATGAATTTATGATGGAATATGTTCTTAGTGTTGCTTGTTACGATCCTGTTACTCTAGGTGTGGTAACACTGTTAAGATATATGTATATAAGTTTAGTTTCATTACTTCAAATCCAATCCAATTCACTTCAATTTTTATTGCATTAATCTTTTTCTATGATTCTGTAATTTATCTATAATATTTCTTACTTCATACACATACATATGTATATCGTGTATAAACATTTGTTTTTGTCACAATATATTTTGAAATCTGTTTTATCTAAGCTTACATAATTCAGTGTAACAAGCATGGAACATACATACAATATGTAGAGTAACTTCCACCATAACCATATGTTTATGGTTCCTTAAAGCACATACAAACATGCGGATTATTTGTCTAAAGAAGTTGACCACCACCACAGCCATCACCCACAGATTTTCTATCTTTCTACTCGTTCCATACATACAAGTATGTATGCATGTTTGCTTGTCTGACGTTGCCTCAAGCATAGAGCATATTAATAGTCGTGAAAACCATGGAAGTTTTCAAAAGTCGTGTTGGGACAACCCTTTTTTTGTTGTGATGGATTTTCCTTGTTGTTAAACAAATATTACGCGTAGATAAAAAAACAAAAACGAAATAAAAAGGAGATGAGATGAGCAAAAGAAAATGTAATCAAATATACAAAAGTCACAATTTTGTTGTGTGTTTTATGCTTTTATATCTAACTTTCTAGTGGGCGTTCTCTTCCCACCTCTTGCCTCCCCTCTCCTCCTTCTTCTTAAGTTCCTTTAGGATCATATAGGGATTTTATAAAAATAAAAATAAACCAAAATACATGATGAATGAGGGGCTAAGGGTAAAATGGGATTGACTATACTTACTATGATGCACATGTGTGGTGTAGATACTCTCATAGTGTAGAATGTATCTACATCCTCTACATATGTACGTACGAGTGCACATATATTTAAATCACCACCATTGTACGCATTGTTGTTGGTTGGCAATAAGAAAGTTATGTTTTATTCGTTTTGGTGACTTTACCATATTTGAGTGAGGCACTCGCTAAGTAGATAAAGAATCGCGTCGCGCACAACACAATGTTACGTCGCATTGCTTAGGAAGGAACTCTTCTGATTTGGTTACCTTTTTCTTGTACTCGTAGTTTTTGTCTAACCTTAGTCGTCCTTTGTCGTCCTTTGTCGTCGTCCCCTAATGGGTTCTGCCCATGTTTATGTCCCATTTGCCATTGCCAGTATGATGCTTTTTAGCTTTACATACTAGTTTAAGCCATAATTTTTTTTTTTTTTTTTTGGTAAAAAATTGTCTCACATTCTCACAAACTCACAGTTTCTCGGTCTATTTGTCTGTCTGTCCGATTGTCTGTCTGTCTGTCTATCTGTTATGTCGGTTTGTCTGTCCTTCTGTTGGCCGTGTCTCTCTTTCTGTGTGTCTAACCATTTTTACGCTCGTAATTTGCATTTAAATTTTTCACATTTTTGCTTTACCTTCTTCGTGTTGTTATTGTTTTTTTTTTTTATTTTTGGTCTTTCCAGATTTGCTTCCATATAACCATATAAAGCAGAAGGGGGGTGGACTGAGGGTTAAATGAAACGTGTTCACAAGGCAAAAGGCAAAAAGAAAGCAAAAAAAAAAAAAAAAAATGTTGCAAAAATGACAAAAAAAATATATATATAAGAGAAGAAAAAATGAAAAATGTTGACAACTTTCAAATTCGTTGATGCTCCATTTTGGGATTTGTATTCACTATGACACATTCTCTCTCTCTCTCTCTCTCTCTCTGTGAGTATGTGTGTGTGTGTGTGTGTGTGTGTGTACGTTTTTGTATGCTTGATGATTTGCAATGGGTGTACAGGGGCGTATTTGCGTTAGAGATGTAGTAGGAGATGGAGATGTATGGTAATGCCCAAAAAGGATATCAGTGTCAGCTTGTGCAATTTTTCAGCGTTTCCATGCTTTCCCTATAACATGTTTGCAGCTTCCTCCCTTGTCGCTCCTCGGTCCCTACCTCCATCATCCATCTATCCACTCTTCAGAGTTCAGTCTTCAGTGTTTCATATTCGTATTGTTCTTGTGCTGTTTTCTGTTTCCATTTCTTTTACATTCGCTTAAGTTTTTCGCATTCATGACAACCTTTGATGTTATGAAAAACTGTCGCAAATATTTAATAACCTTTGGTTAGCTAAATTTATGGCTTATTGGCTTTAGATTTGAACCTCACACTCATGACACACACTCTCTTCTTCTCTTTAATTTTTTGAAATTCCACAACTAAATCATTTAGTCAGTCCTTTCATCCGTTCATACATCCATTCCATCATTCCAACAATCAATCAATCATTCAGACAATCAGTCTGTCAGTCAGTCAGTCAGTCAGTCAGTGAGTTTGTATGTCTGTTAGACATTTCAACCATTTCATATAGAAGTTTTGTTTTTTAAAAACTTTTCTCTTTTCCCATATAAATACGAGTATGTATGTATTATTCTCTCATCCTCTTAACAAAGTGTCCTGTCACTTTGCTTGTCAAATCAGGCAAAACACAAAAAAAAAAAATGGTAATAGCTTCGGTTATTGGTTTAAGTATTTTGTATGATGACTGCATATGAATGTTTTTTCTAACCATTTCACCCAGTTTTTTTTTTTTTTTTGCCATGTTTCTCCATGTTGTCCCCGGTCGTGCTTTAATTTGTAGAAATTTCAGTCTTATTTTGTGCTTATTGGATTTGATAAGGGCCAGCGTCAATGTGATTTGCCATTTTATGTAACAAACATTCAATGAAGCCACACCGTCATCATCATCATCATCATCATCACTACCATCATCATAATAATCATCATGACCATCAACATTGCCATCACCATCACCATCACAATCATTATCATTTTATTAGCACTATAGTACACAATACAATATTATCCAATACTGGCACACACCGTAACATTGCCATTGAACTACATAATTCTTATTACAATACATACTACTACTACTACTACTACTACTACTACTACTACTACTACTATTGCATAAATGATGGAGATGGATGTGTCATTCAGTTGGTGAGTGGGTTAGTCATTCATTCAGTTAGTGAGTGAGTGAGTGAGTGAGTGAGTGAGTTGGTGAGTGAGTCAGTTGGGCGGTGTGTGTAATGTATAAATAAAGGTTTTCTAAATGTGTCACAAAAACTTAGTAATGTTTAACTCAATTGAGTTGATTTGGTTGCTTGAAATAGCATATACTACAAAGGATAATGTTTTAGTTTGTTTTGTTGATTCGTCGGTCGGTCGCTCGGTTGGTTGGTTGGTTGGTTGGTTAGTTGGTTCCTTGCCTTAGTCCTTTGGTTGGTTGGTTAATGTTGGTTGGTTGGCTGGTTGGCTGGTTGGTTAGTAGCATTTTGAGTGAGTTTGAGGTTTTTAGAATGTTGCCTGGGCCTTTGGGTTATTGCAATGCGTTTGTTGCTTTACAATTTACTTTACGGTTGATAAGCAAAGGTTTTATTGTTTTGAACTTTGTGACTACCGCACAATTCCAATTCCACTTACCAAGGACCCAGTTAATGGAGTAAATTCTATGAATAAAACTAAACTATACTAAACACTGGTTGTGTGTATCTTTATATTTGTGTTTGTGCATTTGTATAAAATGAATGTCAGATTTTGTGGTTTCAATAGTGAAACTTTTGTTGAACTCAATAAAACCACATAAAGATTAACTTGAATTTTTATTATATGTTAATGTTATACATAACATAACATATTCTTCAGTTCAACATATTATAAGTATATTATACTCGCTGTATGTATAGTCGAATATAATAGTTTTTATTTATATCTCTACATAATTTGCATACTTTAATGATTTCATTACCTTTATATCTTTTTCTACAGTTTCAAATAGAATAAATATATACACGTACATGCATACATATGTATGTCGTAGTAGTAGGAGTAAAGTCGTCAATGGGGTGTATTCATTTTAATGTAAAGAATAAAAATGCCAACAAATTTCAGTCAATAAATGAAATAAATTTAGAAATTCTTTTTCACTATTACGAGTACGAGGACTGCTATATATATATTAGTATATTTCTAATAATGAAAAGAAAACAAATATTTATTTATGATCGAAATTGTTTTTAATGTTTTTCAAAATGTTCTCCATAAAGATCAATACACTCAATACTATTGCATCCATTGGATGGAACCAATTTTGGAAGCACTTTTTCCACTCCGATTGAGTTACAGGAATAATTCAATGTTTTGTCCGACAAAAAATTCCTTTGTTTGAACTGATATATGGGAGAGCATGCTTTGTCGTGATGAAAAGTGATTCACTCTCTTTTTCTGCTTTTTTCGAATTTCTCCAATAACTTCTGGCAAACAAATGTGTTGTGTACCATTCAGAATTGACCATTCTGCATTGTTCTAAAACCACTGTAGCCATGTAGCCAATAACTGGTAACCAATTGCTTTGATGTGCTTCATCTGCGAACTTTTTTTGTTCGATTTGGCTTGTCTTTGAATTGCTGTTTTCTTTCAGACCCATAACCATAGATCTATGATTCGTCTCCTGTGTAGATGTTATACACAACATTTAATGCATATTGAATGTATTTTTTTCGGCTCTTGTGGATTGAGCATTCTTTTGTGAGTTTCTCAGATTATGCGGGATCCAATGCGACATGATCGTGTAATATTTTATTGATGATTATCAATGCTGTATTATGGTGCTTTAACGCTTTATATAGAACTAACTAAAATCGAACGAGTCACTTTCATTTTTTCAATTTATTTGACAAAAAAAAAAAAAAAAAAAAAAAAACACAAATTAAAGAATTTATGATTCAAAATATCAAATTATTGTTTGGAACTATTAACGGTCGCCTAGTAATACTAATTGTTGCCAAGGCCAGAAATTTTCTATACATAAATAGCAGCCATTACATGGTAAATTATTTGTAATGCCTGGAATCTTGTAATTTACTACATGAATTGTTCCATGGAAATGATTAGTGTACGCTCATCTGCTGGCTTCCTTACTTATTTATGTCATTCATGGATGTCCATGCGATTTGAGTAATAATTATTCACATTTTCTACAATGTAGTTGTTGTTGTTCTCCAACCAGTAGTTTCGTGTTCATTGACTTGCAAAATCTTCATCTTTACTTATAGTACTAGAAGGTGTGGAGTCTAGCATCAATGTTATTTAAGCAGATGTCCCTCCGGGTAACGTTTTGGAGTCGATACTCTATACCCTGTTCACGCACGACATGCCTAATGGCTCCAAATTACCGCTAGAGGATCCTTAGGATTTTATTATTGCCACATTTGCAGACGATACGGCCATTCCCGCCAGAAACAGGTGCATTTATGAAGCCACGGACACCCTGCAACAATACTTGCATAATTTTGAAGTCTTGACAAAACGATAGAACATTGACATCAACAAAAAGAAATGTGTCAATGTGACGTACGTTTTATGGTCAGATGTATATCCGGTAGTCTTTATTGGCAACAAGCTGTTGGAACACCATTTGGGATATAAATACCTAGGTGTATATTTGGATGGGCGGCTAACCTTCAAAAGACATATTTCAAATATCACGAAATCCCTCGGCCATAGATTTTGGGAAATAGCGTTGGCTCTAAGACAGTAGGAATGAATTGTCATTGAAAAATAAAATGCACATCTACAAAGCAGTAAATGTTCTGCTTGAAGGAGTGAAAACAAATATCTCGAAGGTCAGAGTACAGCAGGGCAAGACCAATAAACTCACATAAGGAAACTTTCTTCTAATTTATAATATTTGGCCATTCGTCACAAGTTCAAAGCAATTACACTAGTTCCATTGTGCGAGGCTCATTCCATAATAATAAGTAGCGAGTCAAATTGAATGACCCTCTCAATAATTCAACAATTGAATAATGACGAACTGCCTGTTGATTTTTTTAAATAAAGCAAATCATCATCGTCATTCGTTGTCTTCGTGGGGAAGCATCTGTTTGAGACATGCGAATAAAATGAATGATGAATGATAAATTTAAATCTTAATAAATATTTCACTTCTATTACACATAAAATTCAATAAATCATTGATTCCGGGTGTCATTCACTAAACAACAAAACTAAGTGTATAGTTTACATGGATATTTAAAAAAAAAAAAAAAAAAGTACTCATAGTATGAAAAATAGAACGATAGAAAGATAAAGAATATTGTAGAAGAATAAAAGAAATACCTATGTGTAAAACTAAGGGAATATAAACAATAAATTTTTATTTGCAAACAATTTTAATAGCCAAAAAGAAAAACCGTCAACATACAAATTAAGTCTAATTACTTGCATAAAGAAATATGATAAAGTCATTAGAAGGGAAGGAACACAAAATCTAAACCTAAACTTGGCTAACTTGATGTTTGCCAACACCAGTTGTTGGCTAATGAATAAACCCACACACAGATACACACACGCACACATACAGATGCATACAGAGAGTGAGAGTGAGAGTGAGAGAGAGAGAGAAAAAAAAATTATAAAGAAAAATGTGTAAGGGAAAGGAAATGTTGGGGGAAAACTTGAGTTTTATGTTTGCACACCACAACCCAATTGGGTCCACACCTCATGCCGGAGATATTATAGATACACGACCAAAATGACATCAGCAGCAGGAGATGAAAGATAGACACAATAGGACACGATAGGACAGGAAACATAGCCAAAAGCTATTGAGAATAATATAGTCAGTCAACAATAAGAAAAACAATGGCAACATTAAATGATAAGTAGACAAAGGCAAACTCAAACAGAAACAGAAACAGAACACAACTGAAACTCAAAGTGTAGAGAAGAAACCAGAGAACCAAAGTTGTAAAATCAAATTCAGCAAATCAACAAATTAGCGTTGTCAATCTGACTGACCCTGATAGTAGATAAACTTTAGAGTTGATTCAAATATTGTAGTATTGTAGAATCCAATTGAATCGAAGCGAATCGAATCGAATCAAATGAGGACCCCGCATCATCATTGAGACTATACATAAATTCAATAGAGAGAGAGAGAGAGAGAGAGAGAGAAATAGAGTGCAAGTACCATAGAGGAGGAATAATAATAGGGAACTACTACTTGTGTACTCTAGTTCACAGTTAAGTAAGTCAGGCAGTCAGTCAGGCAGTCAGTCAGGCAGTCAGTAAATAAATAAATGGGTGGATGAGGATGATAATGTTTGTGATGCTCATGATGTCAATAGAAGCAGAGATGATGAAGATGGTGATGGTGATGGTGATGGTGATGGTGATGGTGATGGTGATGATGATGAAGAGACTTATGATGACTTTGACTCTGAGAAAAATGATGATGATGATGATGATGAGGAGGTCAACTAAAAGTTGAAATGAAAACACTTGTGTTTAATTTGCTAACATTCGGCATTGACTCACACTCTCTCTGCATCTGTAACTGTATTTGCATTTGTACGTATCTTTATCTGGGCCTCTCTCGTTTTTTTTTTTTGCTCTCTCTCTCTCTGTGTGTGTGTATGTGTGTGTGTGTGTGTGTGTGTTCCCATCATTTTCATTATTTCATTTATTCAATGAGTCAATATTTACACATTTCATTTCATTTATTCACTTTCTATTTATTAGCATTAAATTTAATTTCTTTTTGCTGGTCAATTCCTGCTCTTGCTCCTCTTGCTCCCGATCTAATTTGGTATGGTCTGGTTTCTGGTTTCTGGCTTATAGTCCTTGGACCTAACGATGTGGTCGCTGGTCTGGTTTCTGGTCACTTTTTGGCTAAGAATTGTCGTAAATATATAAACGTAATAAAAGTGAGTGCAAATTGTTTTTTTGTTTGTGCCAAAAAATGAGAACTACATAATGTAATGTATGTAGAACTAAATGCAGGACAAAACTTTTACTTTGTTTTATTTATCATTGCTTGTTGTTGTTTCTCAGGGTCTTTTTGGTCATCGTGTTCTTGTAGTTGTTGTTGTTGTTGTTGTTGTTGCTGTAGGGATATTAGGACATTCACATTTTTATGTTGGCCGGTCAACTTGGTTGGTCCTTCGCACGCTTCAACAACATTTTTCAGCGTTAATTTCAAAGCTACTTATGCGAATGAGAGTCCACGAACACTGTGGTGTCTCTGGGACAAAAGCAGGACAATGGCACAGCATGGCTCAGCCTGTAGATGGCATAGAGTCTAATATAGGGTTGGGTTTTCGAAATGTTGCTGGGAATGAGAATCTGTGACTCTCCCGATGAGTCTGACGAAGGCTAAAATAACAAAAATACAAATACGAAAACTTTTCTGCGGTCGGTCATAATGAATTGCTGAGAACGCTATTTTGACAGCATGGAAAGAAACTTGGTATTTTTCTTGTTCCTTAAATATCCTTTTCAATTTACTATAGCAAAATGGAGAAAAGAGTCTTGGCAAGTAGGCGGCTTACAAAAGTTAAAGTTTTCGTTGAAAACACACACACACACAAACACACACACACACATTCATAGTAGGATTGATAGTTAGAAAGTTTTTCCCTTTTGAGACTCAGAGACATTAATTTCATTTTTTTTTTCCAATGTTTGCTTTTCTGGTTTTAGTAAATTATTTTAAAATAAACTTTATTGCATACTTTAAGAGGGGGGGACTGTAACGTCCTCTTCTCCATGTTTTCTAACTAAATACATATAATATGTACATATTTAATTGTAGTAAAAAAGAAGAATAACTGAGCTTAAACAAACATTTATTTATGTTATTGTATTACAATTTATTAAGGAACAAACAATAATACGAGCAACATCAAAATTTTCTCTTGTTTTCTGCAAACTTTAAATATTGAAGTTTGTTGAACTCTCAGCATTCATGAATTTATTGGTGTTTGCTTAAATAATTTATTGCCATGTATTTCGTTTGAAAATAATAACAATATTTATAATATTTTCATGAAAATAGTATAGTCACTCATAGAGCGGTTAGGGATGCATGTGAATTCAACGGAATCAATAATAATAATGGGGCTATTGATTGAGGTATATTTATGATCCAGTGAAGTGGTTTCTGCATTCAAATGATGTATATTTTGATAATCTTATTAGAGATGTGCTAAGATTGATTGGTCATATTTCGAGAGTTCAAGATATTTCTGTCTGATCCCAGACAGGAAATAAATTTTCATTTATTTATATTTAAGATACACTTAACCTAGCTCGATAATACTCTATTACGCTACTCTAGTTGGCGGGCTATTCTGGTTTTATAGACAATGGGATGGCGGATAAGTGTACTAGAAGCGGATTGGCACTGCCTGACTCTCTAGAAGTTGGTAATATTCACAGTCCTTTCAGGACTGGAAGTGAATTCGGAAGAGCTAGCAGGCATGAGATGGGCTTATGAGCCTGGCTGCACTCATTTCAGTCATTAGAATACTCGGACCTTGCTTGTAGCCAAAAAGGACTTCCGAGAACCTACACTTTAACAAGAAAAGAATTCGGATAGAATCAGAGAGTATTCAAAATCTCCTATGAAGTGTCCTGCTCTTATTGATAGACGAACCTGTTTTCTCTGGGAAATCTTTCTTTGACAATTCGGGCAGTTTGGCAAAATTGTGACTAGGGGAACAGGTTTGCTGAGATCAACTAGGGATACTATTGAATTAGCCTATTCCATTTCTATTTTTTTTTTTTTTCCCAAAATCAGACTTCTGAGTGAACTTGCGTGAACTCGCGTGCAGCCTGTTTAATCTAACCGAATCTAACCAAATTTTAAGGTTTGTAAATGATGTCTTTTGTATCTTCCTGATAAGGATCCTGATCGGCACTTATTGTAACTTGTTGTACAAACTAGTTTTATTTACAAAAAAAAGAAAAGAAAAAAAAAAAAAAAAAAAAATTTATCATAGTTTCATTTATTTCATGTTGCATACTTTAAGGCTTGGTATACACACATTCTTGTAACTAAAATAACAATGAAAAGTTCATAAAGAGTTTAAACCAATATAACTTTGTAAATATTTAACAAATATTTGCATGTTGCATGTAGCATAAAGCATGGCAAAAATTTATCGTTTACAGTTCATTGAAAGTTCAAATTTTAAGAAAGTTATGCAAGATTTTAAAAGAAAGTTTGTCGAGGAAAGTCATCAGTAGAAGTAGCTCACCAATGAATACCGTATTGTTTCCATAATTTTTTAATTTCCTTGCATATTGTTACAACAATTCAATAGAAATGTCAGACAAGCAGCAAGGATGCAGGATACAGTATGCAGGAAGAGGAGCATTCATTAGGGGCTTCTATGGATTAGCCAGAGGCCAGAAAGAAAAATTATACAAAAAACTTATTGCCTTTTGTTGAAAGATATTGCCACAATGTGCGCCTTACCGACTCAATGAATTACTTATTGACTAACTGAGACTGAATGACTGAAGAAATGAACGAATGAATGAGTGAGTGAGTGAGTGAGTAGTTGCATGATTAAATATTCTAAGTGACCACCACCAATTCCATAGTGGCGTAACGTAACTCTGTTGAGACCGATTCAAACTCAATTGAATTCAACTCAAGTGAACTCAATTCATCCAAACTCCCACTCACTTGCAGTTGCTGGGGACTTTGCTACGTCGACTTAATTTATAATTACGATAATTTTCTTTTGTTGAAATCATTCAACATCTATGTATTGAGTTTTCCATTATCACTTGGTTCCGCTCTCCGATTTTTCGATGAAGTCCATTAAGCTGTGGGTTTTTGCATTCATTCTCCATTCACTTCTTTTTAGCCTATTTAGCCTCTAATGTCGCGTTAATGCTTCCTATTCTTCTTGATATCCATTCCATGTCTTTTTCACTTGTCATCTCAACTTCTCTCAGACCAGATAATTGAGCGCTCAAATGAGGAATAAGTCAATTCATTGTGACTGTGACGGTGACTGTCATGGTGCCTACTACAAATATAACAGGGACATTTAGATATATAGAAGGATAGCTTTTTAGTTGGTTTTATTTTGTTTTGTTCAATTTGAATCGTTTCGGGTAGGGTTCGGTTCGGTTCGGTTCGGTTCGGTTTGGTTTGGTTTGATTTCATCTCATCTCTCGCATCTCATCTCATCTGATCTGATCTGGTCTGGTCTGGTCTGGTCTGGTCTACTTTTGTCATTTACTTGGCGACGTTGAGTAGATTCCTACTTTCTTATTATTATTTTTTGCTTTTTTGTGTTTTGTATTCCCTCCAACATCATTCTTCCCTCGATGCCTTCGTCCATTCCCTCATTCGTTTGTTCATTGGTTTTTCGTGTCCTTGCGGCTTATCAATAATGATGATTTCACTCTGTATCGCATAATTGAATTCTGAAGTTGTTAAGTCAGAGAAAGAGAAGTCAAGTCAGTTGATTTGTTTGCCTGTCTGTCTATGTGAAGTTCCTTGAGTTTCATTCATTTCATTGGATGAGTAGAAACGGCAAGAAGGGACACCAAAATAAAACTAAATTTCATTGGAGAATTTATGTCCACTTCCTCCAACAATCGAGGGCGACAGTTCCCAGTTCTGAAGTCTCTCATAACCAAAGGCAATAATAATAACAGTAACAGCAACAACAACTTTACGATTGTAAATTTATAGAGGGTAAGAGAGAAGACCCCACACACTCTATAAAAGGCTACCGAATCGCCCGCATACTTTATTTCCACTTACAAAGTACAGTACAGTGTATATGTATGTATTAGAGACATTGGTGGGCGAGTGTGTTACGTTGATTGAAAATTTGCCAATTAGAAATAATGAAGCGTATATCATTAAAAAAGTATAGCAAAGGAGAAAAATATGAAGCAACGACAAGGATTTCCTATAACTTTTCCATCGTTTTTACTTAGTTTAGTTTTATTAGAACAACGTGAACGAGTGAGAGTGCAAAGACTTCAAGTCTAAATTCAACTCACCTCATCCAGCACCATCATCATCATCATCTTCATCATCATCATCATCGTCACTATCATTATAAACATCATCAACTATTATTAAAGATGATTGCTTCATTATTTGCATATACTTGTATACAATAGTATGAATATCTTAGTGTATCTATGAATTTGTATATACGAAAAGGGGGGGCTGTGTAACATCATCATCATCATCATCAGCAATATTCTCATCCTCATCAACCTCATCATCATTGTCATCATTAACATTTTCATTTCAATTTTGTTTGGGTTTTTCCCCCCTCATTTTTGCTTGTCTCAACATTATTTCCGTTGGCTTAAAATGACTTTTCGTGTTTGCTGCATGCGTTCGCCCTGATAAAATTCCTTATACCATTCAATTTTAATTTCGCTGTTGTCTTTTTACTTATGAAAACATTTACCATTCCATGCCATACTATATATAACAGATAGTACAGATTCTTCATGATTTACCCACAGCCCAGTCCAGCCCAGCCAAGCCTAGCCACCCACCAATTCAAAATTGTGCTCCATTCGCCTACGATTTCCTGACTGACATCCTCTGTTGTCTTCTACTGACTTGAAATTGTTCTTTAAGCGGATATCGAAAATTTGTAATGTCTTCCTTGAGTTTGTTTTAAGTCATGTCCGCCATTCTCCATTTTGTCATTTGCTGCTCCTTGTGAAAATGAGTTCATTCGTTCGTTCATTTTTTCTACTTTCCGATTTTGCCATTTTGTTATCCTCTTCATCTTCTTACCTTTGCCTTGAAGTCACTTCGGCTGCTTTTACACTTCTGTGAATAGCAAATTTATAGTTTTTCAACGCCTTCACTTGCAATTCTACTACTTACTATTTTATCTATTTGACTACATAAAATAGTACAGTACCTTGTACCAGTGTCGGTTGCATTGGATGTTTTGCATGCACTGGATGATGATGAAAATACTTATTCAACTTAGTACATACAAGGATATAAGTTCAACCGAACGACCAACCATCACATATACATTTGTATCTTACAATCTTGTACATACCTTGTGCCCTCGAAATTAGCTCATTATTCTTTCTTTAAGATAAGGAGATAAGCTTGAATAACTAACATTTTTATTTGTCTTCGTTAGAATATATACAAGTACAAGTATATAGTTGGAAATTATTGAATTTATTCTCATGGTCATGATTGTCTAGGGCATTTTCTATTAACAAGCTTCATACATTCATATACATTGGTTTCTAATTGAAAATTCAATGATGAAATGAAATTGATTTCATTCTCTGCATCATTAGTTTTTAATAAGAAAAACTAAGTTATTGCACAATATTTATGATGATTTCTAATTTTTACTTAATGATGACTTGTGTCCACTAGAATATAGTAAGTAGTACAGAAGTTAGAAATTGACAACATTGAAAATACCTACTGCCTAGGACAATACTGGTCTGTAAATAAGCAATATGAAAATGAAATACAAAATATCAAAAATCAGTCAAATTTATTTCATTCAATTATTGTGAGTTTTATAGGTGTTGAACAGTATGTGCAAGATCTATTCTGACAATTTCCATAAGTTTCCAAACATATCATGATCGATATTAAAGACCTTTCATGTCTGCCAAAATTTAATAGTCGGTTGATATCTTCCATCCTCATCTGAGCGGCTTGATATCACTTCTTGAGCTACTACTAGAAGATAATATGCCTTAAAATCAAGTACAATAAAGTAAGTTTTTGGAGGATATTATGAGTGTGATTATTAGCAACCAGAAGTTCTGTTGTTTCCCATATATACAATACTTATACTTTTGATTTAAATACCCGAAAGTATGCAACACCATATGATATATAGAAATATAAGTATAAGCCTTGCTCTATAATGCAATACAATTACCATGGTATTCTCTTGGCCTTGTCTTCTTACCCCACTTTCTGAACACAATAAATTTCAATCATTTTAATAATGTAATACCATCAAAAACACACCCCATTGAATCTTCTTAGAAATCAAACAAAATTTCATGGACCACGTCAAAACAAAATAAATGGAGAAAGCTCCTTCCTTCTGTTTGTGTTTTATTTTTTCAAACCGCAAATTAGTTGTAGTCAATTGGCCCATAGCATAATGAATACCATTTTCCCCATTATCCTTTTTAGAGCTCAATCACACAAAAAAAAAAAAAAAAAAAAAAAAACGACGAAAAAACAAAGATAAATGAATGATGAAATAATGAATAAAAAGTGGAAAATTCGGAGATAAGAAGGCAAGAAGGCAAGAAGACGAGGAGATGACGGCATGAAATATAAAAATCATTTATGTAGATAAAAAAAAATCATAAGAATGAACAAGAACGAAAGCAACAGCAACAAAATATGGTAGAAATTTATTAGTAATTCGAAAAAACATTTTCACGCCTGCCGAATGCAGTTTTTTCCGCACTCCTAAAAAAAAGAAAAGAAAAAAATAAAAATGCCAAAAGGGAGGGAATAATAATGAGTAAAAGAATAAGAATAAAAAGAAAAATGACTTGGATTGGCGAGTGAGGAGAAGCTGGTATAGATGAAGCAACAATTGTGAAAGAAAAAATAAAAATACTATAAATGAATGAATGAATGAATCTTATGAAAAGAAAAATACTTAGAACAATACACAAGGGTAATTCAGTATTTAAAGAGATAATTTGATCTATTATATTAGAGAAACCGTTTACAAGGGGAGTTTTGGGTCAACTTTTCTCAAATGATTATTTGATAGAATGGTAAAAGTTATTTATAACTGGGTAGATCTAAGCTAAATCTGAAAGTCTGAAAAGCAATGTCTTGATTAGAGCAGCATACACAATATGAGATGTGTAACATTCAAACAAAGTATAATGAAGCCAGCAATAAAGGAAGGTAAAATGTTGAAGGTGTCACAGAAAAGGTCAAATGCCCTTTTAACTGAACAAAGAAACTATTAAAAGAAACGGTTGGGATACATAGTACAATATCTAAGTAGCTCTGATCTTTTTTCCATTTATTTCTTTGCTGTAGGGTGTATAAGATAATCATTCTTCCATTTTATTCAGAAATCTCTTTTCACTTAGTGAATAGTATTATAGGTTAGTCATGAAGTTTGTAATGCACAGAAGGAGACATCGGAGACCCCCAATAAATATAGATATTTTTGATCAGCTCCTCGAGACGAGTTTGTCTGTCTGAATGTATGCAAACTAGTCCCTCAGTTTTTGAATTAGAGAGCTAAAATTTTTTTCCACGAAACTTTCTTTTCACCATTTGCAGCACATATGTCGAAATCAGGCAAATCGGATCACTAGGAGAGGTACCTCTCATACAAACCCCCTACCCAAAACCGTGTTCTTATTAGAAAAACTTATTGTATTTTGTGCTAACATCTTGCCTGATCCATATTTACCAACTATGTAAATTTCAAAACCCTCGAATTACTAGAAGCGGGACCTCCCATACAAACACAGGTTCAAATCCATCTTCTTATTAGAAAAACTTTTTTGTTTTTATGTTATTGAACTGAAATATGTGTCTGATCCATATTCATCAACCTAGGATTACTGGATCGGATAATTCATACAGCAGTATGCATACTAACACTACCGTCACCATAACTCCAATCAATATTGTAATATTTTTGTGTGCACAATCACAGGAGCGTAGGCAAAAACGTTTTCTAGGAGATGCGTGAAGTGTATTACAGTTTCGGCATAGTCAAAGATACGATTCTTTATGGTTATTTCTTTGGTCCATTGAAGAAGTCATTATGTTCAAAAAAGTTAAGCAGAGATCGAATAAATTTTGTGGAAAAGTGACAACACAAGCAAACACTATTTTTGAACTCTGATATAAGAAGGGTATTACAGTAATACTATTAATGGGGATTGTTAAAATTGAATTGTCATCAATAGAATTGGTATTTTCTATAATTGAATGACTCTCGTAAGAGTTGAGAGTAGTAGTTAAAATATGAAACTAACTAACAAACAACAAGAAACCATTAGATTTTACTTAAAATAATTTTCCGAAAGTATTTAACAACAAAACAAGAAGCATTGTGAGTAAGTGAATAACAATTAAAAACCCAAAAATAAATGACAAGATGGAGATGGAAGTGACAAAAAGTGAAACTAAAACTAAAAAGTTTCTTTTAAGTAATATCGAAAATTCTAAAATGTGAATTTCAAAGATTTTCTAATGAGGAGGAAAACTTCGAAAACAAAACAAAGCAAGAGGAATAACAATAACAACACAACAACAACACAACAACAACACAACAACAACAACAAATAATAGGAACAAAAGAAAATGAGCAGTAAAAGTTCATGCTCATTTTTATCTGTTTTTGTCATTCTTGTCTCACATTCTTCTCAACTCCTGTCAGTCTTCTGTTTATTAGTCTTTTTCTTGGCATCCTTTCTAACTCCTCTCATTTCTCTATATGTACATCTATCTATCTATCCTGCTTGCCAGCCTGTCTGTCTGTCTGTATGTCTGTCTGTCTGTCTGTCTGTCTGTCATACACACTCTTGTCATTTAGATGAGATTGGAAGTATGGGAGATGGGAGATGGGTGATGGGTGATGGGAGGAGTAGATTTCTTAGGAGGATAGGATAGCATAGGATGGGATAGCATAGGATATGATAGGATAGGACAGGAGAGTGAAGGGCTTAATCCAAAGCCAAAGCTAAAGCCAAGTGTAGCTAACAGGATATATTTCTTCATTATTCGTTACTCTTTGAAGAGGGTAATTGGCCGCCATTATTGTTGATTCTGCTCCTGTTTTTCCATCTAATTCTTCACCTGACGCGTTCCTTCTGTTGTTTCTCCTAATGTTGTTGTTGTTGTTGTTGTTGTTGTTGCTCCTATTGTTGTTGCTATCATGCGCAAAACTTTACAAGTTTACATTAAGCTTATTATTGTATTAAGCCTCAAACAATTGGGAGCATTTCCCATCGAACTCACGAACAAACGAAAACACAAAATGAACAAGTTTTTTTGAATACAAGAAATGTAAGAAAGAAACCTGCAGATGACGATGAACATGATGGTGATGGTGATGGTGATGATGATGATGATGGTGATAGAAAGAGCAACAACGTCAAGCATTTAACAAAGAACAAACAAAAGAATACAAAACAAAACCAAACAAAACAAAACAGGAAGTAAAGAGAGAAATGTGATAGGGGAGAAAGTGGAAAGAATGGTGAGAAAAGGAAGAGTTGGTGGAGTTGAAGGAGAAGTTGGTTGGTGGAGAAATATAAAGTTATTGTGCTTTGGAATTATTGAAGCGTTAAATACATTAATTAAACTAAGTTAAGTTGTTGCTGTTTTTGCTATTTTTGTTTACTTTTCTTTCTCCTTTAAATGAAAAGCATTTTTATCAAATGAGTAAATGAGACGAGAGAGAGTGCAGAGAAAGAAAGGAAGGGGCACAGTGTATGTGAATGAGAATGAGATGCTTGTGTAAAGGTATTTAATGAGTTGGTTGATGAATGTATGGATGAATAAACGAATGGAATGGAATGAAAGTTTAGTAAAATCATGACTTAAATGAAAACTAAACTAAAATGAAGCCAACAACACATTCCACCTTGCTCCAGAGTTCTCTCCTCCTCTGAATGAGTGGAAAGTGAAAGTTTTGTGAAACGTGAAAATCATAAAAGGAGATCGTTTCTTCATTCATAACTAAACCAGCCAGCAAAAGTTAACGATAGTGAAAGACATTGAAGTAACAGCAACAGCATGAACAGCATTAACTCAATCACTCAGTCAGTTACTCAGTTACTCAGTCAGTCAGTCAGTTAGTTAGGTAGCTAGGTGGCGTATACTCACAAACTTATTATTCACTCATTTATAGATACACAACATAAAGTAGTACAAACGTGAAAACAACAAAGAATTTTAAACAGCGATTTTAAGTAGCTGCCAAAAGGTTGCCTATCATCCTGATGATGACAAAATTGACAATGATGATGATGATGATGATGATGATGATGATACTAATCATGATATTGATGATGTGGCGCTGGGGTGTTATTTGTCATAATGTTCCTGTTAATGATGTTCTGCTGAGCAACACCAGCAACAAGCAATAATAACATTATTAGAGACATTGTACTACACGGTACACGGTATGCAAATGCTTCTGTAAACTGAAATTGACTAAGTGACTGAATGGCATACAAACAAACAGACAGACAGACAGATAGACAGCACCTTAGCTTCGAGTCTTCAATGAAATACTCGTACATCTATTAGTTGGTCCTGTCAGTTCCTGTTTATAAACACCACTTGCTGTAGTGTTTGTCTTTGGTCTCCCACAATTCTGTTACCTTTCACTTAATACGTGCGAGTAGTCTAAAAGCCTTCCTCCTGTCTGTCAGCGTGCCTGCTCTTTTACTGTCAACTAGTATACTGCGGACCTGTCTGCTTTACGATAAATGATGGCATGCAGCAAAAATTAAGGAGTGAGTAAGTGAGAGCATGGAGTTGAGTGAGTTGCGGAGGAGAGATTCAGAGATGTGAGGACGGAAGTTAAGACACACACGCATTAGCGCCACGTAAATGTAATTAAACCATACATCAACGTGAAATATGTTTAGATGACGACGCGTTGCGTTCCATTATCTACCCCGACCGAGCCAAGCACACTTTCAGACAACTAAAGCATAGCATACTTATAGGCTGCGGCCACAACAATACACTAAATGAACAAAGTGTATAACAACAGAACAACATTTAGTTAGTTTTGACGCCTCGGTTTCGTATTGTTTGGTTTCGGTTTGGTTTGGTTTGGTTTGATGTCGGTTGTCGGTTATGGTTATGCCAAGATTTTGTTCAAAAGGATAAATGGATGAATGGATATGAGATGTTAAGAGGAGCTAAACAAGGTATAAGGTGGTGGTTAGTAAATTGAAGTGCTTAAATACAAAACATAACACAACAAATTGAGTAAGAGAAATTGCCCAACAAGGACATTGCTTCTTTTTTTTGGTAATTTTTTGTTTTTTTTTTCTGAAAGGTGCCAAAGGTGGTGTGAGATATACTTAAAATACTAAATTCAACTAAACTGAACTCAACTGAACTTAACTCAACTCAGCTTAGCGCAACTCAACTCAACTCAACTGAACTGAACTGAACTGAACTGAACTGAGCAGAACAGAAATAAGAATATACTAAAAGGATCAACTAAAGAATGGAACAAACATAAAAGCTACAAGAAAAGGCAATATAAATAAATATAAAGTAGAATTGTAATTATGTGCTTAAGGTGTGTGTTCTGTGTGCATTGAATGCCCTCACCTCTTACGCTCACTTGTTTGCTAGCTAGCTCCCAATTACCCCCAGCCCCTTACCCATGGCATTACATCTTTCTTATCCAATCCAATTCAATCCAATCCATTATTCCATGACCCACAGCTGAACAAAGAAGCTGCCACTGCCTTTGCTGCTACTACAATACTTCTGTGTGTTCTTCGATAAATATGTTCTCAGATGGATGATTGTAGATGGAATGAATGAATTTGGGTAAAAAGGTATATAGACTTTTCCATTAATACAATTCTCTTTTCTTTTTTCTGGTTTTGTTCTTCTTTGGAAGAAGGTATTTCATAAATCTTAAATGGATTTTCGGCACTTTGAGTTAGTTATACTATGTACAATACAATATTTCTGAAGTGAATCTTGTTTTTTTTTCTTTTTTTTCTTTTTTTTTTTCTTTTTTTTGATATGCAAAATCCGTAATTCTTATTTAAAGTTCTAAGAATTTTTAAACAAACAGCACAAAATATACTCGTACAAGTAATAAATTGAAATTTTCTGTATCATCTTAAGTTTATTTGATAATATGCTGAGATTTTTTTCTGTTTTTACAGTCTCTGCCTTTCACAGTACTGTACAAAACAAAAGCAACAAAAGAAAAATAAATAATGTTCAGACTTGGTTGATAAATCCTAGACCTGATTGATAAATCTTACAATAGATTTGATGAGGAGTTTTCGTTCGACCTTCAGACAGCACAAATGTACTTAAATGATCCAAATGAACTATGACAAGAATACGGTTCGGATGCTGACAGATGTTAGATGATGCAATGCGATTTAATACGAGTTCCACAAACTTTTGTAAATCCATCAAAACTTATTTGTACACAAATTGCAGTTTTCAACTCTTCAGTATTGTTGAATTGGTGATTATTTGCAAAAACCCATCTATACGATATGGGATCGAAGTCCTGAAAACAACATTATCGTTTGGGTTCTTTCTTCAGTTGAGAAATCTTTTGAAATTAGACGCTTTTTTCTTTATAATAATGTTGACTTCGTCACTGCTCCTCAAGTCTCAAATTTATCAATAAAGTCTAAGACTTATCTAAACAAGTCTCAGATTTATCGATCATAGGCATAGGAAATAAACTTAGTAATTTAATTAGAATATGTATAAGCGTTTGCTTTATTTGTTTTCCCTATTAAAATAAAAAAAAAAAGAACCAATAAAATAATGACCAATGTCGTTAGTCGCCTTATGTATTTATTAGATTAAATGAAGATATTAGTAATTCAGTAATCAGTGTTAGAATGTAATCCATTTTATTTAAACAACAAATATTGAGAATTTCTATTATTTATATATGCGAACAATTTTTCAAAACTAAAATCCTTAAAATAAAATTTCTTCAATGAAGTGGAGCATTCCATATGCTCTAGTGAAAAATACAATAATGATTTTTCCTCGACAGTTTCTGGTTGCATTTCTTCTAGTAATAAAAATTTTTCATCACCATCTATACAAGGAATTATAATTCCATGATCAACTCGATCCACAATCAGTCAATGATCAATTCTGAACTACAACTACTATCGTCTTTTGAATCAGGATATGAAAAATCCATTACTTCTGAGGATTTCCACTTTGAGTTGTATGCGTATTTTTCGTAATCAGTTATTCTCTTTATTCGCACCACAAATTTACGACATGAGTGAATTAATTGTGCGTTTATAAACAGAAAATTACGATATGTTTTGTTTCTTTGTGAGAATTGACGAAGAGGATACACGTATTGATGATTGCTGTACTCGACGGGTTTCTGAAATGTGCAGCGAATATTCCTTTTCCTTGCTGTAGTCTGTAACGATGTGCCACAAAATCGTTCGATCCGCTTTAATTTCTCCGTTAAATAATCTTCACTAATTTTTATTTTTGATGTTCGTAACAATAATTTTCCAGCTGGTGATGATAATGGAATTGAGCGACATATCTTAAGCGATTGAGTGGGATAATTTCTTCGCGACATTGGCTTAGCTTTTCCGGTAGCAACTGTATTTGTTTCATCTTGGTACTCTAGAGTAGTTTGCTTTTGATTACCTGAGACTTTGCAAAGTAAATGTAAATTTATTAAATATGCTTCCATATCTTTGGTTTTGTTATAAGTATTATAAATGAAGTGTTTATTTTTCTAAGCACGCCGTTGTGAAAAATTAAAATTGCAATTCACAGTTGTTGGTTGCGGGTGTATTGGATTGTTTTACAACACAGGCCATGTGGTGCTATTTCTTTATGTCGGAGATTCATTAATTTTTTGCAAATTTTGACCTCCCATTAGTTTTTGTATTTTCTCGCCTCTCTCATGCTAACTTATCCACTTGGACTACTATGTTGTGGATCATTATTAGGGTTCAAGAATTATTTTTGGTGCACAAATTCTTATGGGAAACAGTGTTGTAAAAGAACCCAATCCAGTTTAACTGACTGCCTCTCTCACTCGCACACACTTGTGAATTACAATTTCATCTAATAGGGCCCGGACACGGTCATGGGTCATGTGTCATGCATTCGTGTACGTGTGTTTTATGGAGACTAATAAATGCATGATCATGCAGTCATTTATTCTCGAAGAGTGCAGATGTGTGGCGGACACAATGTCAATGACGGACGAAATATTCACAACAATTGTAGTTGTATGTTTGAAAAAGAAAGAAAATGAAACCAAAAAGCACAAAAAAAAAAAAATGAATTTTGAATTTGTATTGCCGGTCTTTCACCAATCTATTTCTATAATCTGTGCTCTTTATGACCCATAGAGCTGGTAAATCGCGATACACTTCAATCAAATCCAATATACTTTTTTGCTCCACTTCAACAGCCGTCGGCACAATTTTCTTTTCACTTCTCGTAAATTGCGTAAATTTCTTTTTGTTATAAAAAAGACTCTTCATACTGATTTTTCGAGTGAAATAATGATGCCTTAACATAAATAGACATAATTGTAGTTTTCAGCTCTCTACAGTATTCTTGAATTGGTGATTATTTGCAAAAACCCATCTAATACGATATGCGTCACATATTCGATATGGGATTGAAGTTGAGAAATCGTTTGAAACAGACGCTTTTTTCTTGTTTATCAAATCTCGAATTTATCAATAAAGTCTAAGACTTATCAAACAAGTCTCAGATTTATCGATAAGTCTCAAATTTATCGACCAAGTCTCAGATTTATCGATCAAGTCTTAAATTTATCGATCAAGTCTCAGATTTATCGATAAGTCTCAGATTTATCAATCATAGGCGTAGGAAATAAACTTAATAATTAAATTAGAATAAGTATAAGCGTTTCCTTGTTTTGTTTTACAAATTTAAAAAGCTTTAAATAATGCAGACTGGAATTGCAAATATCCAATTATAAAGTAAGGAAAATGCTCGGTTGAAAGACTTAACAAAATATGACAATAGGATATGATGCAAAGTTCGAGGCCACTTGAATTCCACACCTTCTCTTACATGTATGTAACTTTTTCTTCGTTGATTTTGTGCGTGCTGCCCAAGGTTTCTCAAAGTTTTTTCAAAGAACAAAAACATATGATTATTTTTTATATTTAAAAATATATGTAGAATAGATTTTATTGCCAGATAGCCAGACCACAAATTAATGTCTGAGTTCGTGTACTTGAGAGTAGGTTTATGTCACTCTAATCAATGCTTTCGTCTGGTGGAAAAGGCATAAAATCTTCCTGGTTCATATCCAGAATGTCTTTTACTTCTTGGACAAATGGATCATTGTCATTTTCGAGGCAAAAGCGTTCTACTTCTCGTAAAATTGCTAAACGTTTGTCGCGACCTTTTATAATTTCATCATCTGAATCTTTATCGACATGTCCATGTCCTCGTGATGTAGCACGGACATCTTCCGAAACGGTACTCTTTTTTGTGAGTTTTTCAACCACAGTTTTATTGCGATCAGCCATTGAAAAGTTCTAATAATAAACAGTTAAGAGTCTGGTTAGTTGTTGTAAGTAAACTTCATAATTTTTAATGTGACATTTCAATTTTGTATCTTCTTTTTTAAAATTGACAAAGTTTGGGAAACAACTTGATAGCTTTTCAAATGATTCAATTGGATAGTATATTGTAGAACTTTTAATCGGTGACTCCATTAAATGGAATATGGAAATTATCAGCGTTTCAAGTAGATAAGAAAATAAACATGATATGCTTTAATTTACATGGTATTGGCATGTTTTATGTGTGTCAATCGACAATCACTTAGTTGATATGTTAGTCATGAGAACAAGGTCTTCTTGTAAAATCAGAGAACTCTGCTTCTGACAGAAGACAACAACAATATGATATTACTAATTTGCATAGAATCAGACAAAATCAATCCTGTATGGATCCTTGTGGAGTTTGCCTTGTGCTATGCTCCAAATGCGTTGCAAACTTTCTGACATTATGGAAATATCCAATTATAATACATATTGTATATAGGAGGAGAAAAATTCAAACAATTGCAAAAATAAACTCGGAGCTTAGCCCCAACAACAAAATGCTAAAATGACAAAAAAAAAAAAAAAAAAAAAAGGTTTGTATTTGTATTTTTACCATATTTCAAACAAAGTAAAAATTGCCACAAAAACGTCAAATGCCAACAATAACAACAACAATATAGGAAATAAAAGTAACCAAAACCATGATTCCATGCCATGGGCCAATCTATGGACTCATGGCCAACACAAAGGGGATTCCGAGCGGCGGTCACCGCCCGCTACAGTTTGCTATTTTGTCCACAAAATCCCCAGGGTGCTTAGCGTGAAAGTGGCACTTTCAGTGGTGACGATTACTCAGAATGAATATCTACAATATTTAACTATTATACATAACATACACACGTACGATCATGTATGTGTATCTAGTCACATAGATTTTGTTTCATTTTTGGATTTATATTTGCCTATGCACAATAACTGAACTCTGACTAAGCCGATATTCAATACTAACCTAACTATGTACAATGGGTGCCTTCTCCAACTGTACGATTGCCTCCTGATGCTAAACAAAAGTTGTGTTAGTTGAAGCATAAAAAGAAAGCCCAGAATACAATATCTTCTATCTATACAGTCAATCAGTATGTATATACAATATATATGTACATACAGTTTGTATGTAAATAGAAAATAAGAACCAAAATCGTAAACCATATTTCAATTTACGGCAGACTCTCACCCACCCACTCACTCACTCACTCACTCACTCACATTTTAGGTTAGGAGTTAGTCATAACCAGATACACCAGATCCTCCATCCAGCTCTAGCACTGTCACAACTACAATCATACTTTTTACTTTATTACAATATACATATGTACACATAAGTATTGTATGTACTATTGTGAGAGAAGGAGCATTTTGTTCAAATCGATAAAACTTGCTAAAATTTCCAATTTGGGATTTGTGCAATGTGTGGACCGCCATGCATGACTGATTGAATAAATGTATAAATGAATGAATGACTAACTAACTGACCATTCCACTGGCTCACTCACTCACTCATTCACTCACTCATTCACTCACTCATTCACTCACTCATTCACTCACTCACTCACTCACTCACTCACTCACTCACTTACTGACTGACTGACTGCCAATGAGTTACAATGAATGAATGAATGAATGAATGAATAGTGAAATGGCAAAGCGATAGTCAAAAGGCAATGAATTGCAATGATGCAATATGAACAACTTATGAATGCCAAATGTGAGATTTATTTATTTTTTTTCCTATTTTGTATGCATGTCATGTCCTTTCTGGTATTTTCTTTACCAATCCCCAACCAACTAAATAGGTATACATACATACATATACTATACATACATATGTACATGTGTATGTCTGTCCATCCATTGACACATTTTCGTATAGTTTAAAAGTTGTTTGGCATGACCACGTCATCCTGCCATCCGAGAAGTATCACCAAATACTTTGATTTTATCATCAACCATTTCACTGAGCTTCCTTCATCATCATCAGTATCCATCACATTACCATCACCATCACCATCATCATCAGAATGATCCAAATGATTTAGCAAAGCAAAATTATGCACAGTTGATATTATGAAAATGAATTCGAGTTTCAAGTTTTCAATTCAGAATTTTTGATATTCTCTAAAGAAATAATGCGAGTACTTCTACCACTACTAATATTTGCCATTGAGTGATGCGAAAATTGAATTGCAAAATAATCAATTTGACATTTTTTGGTTTGTTGTTTGTACCAATTAGTACTATGTTATTGTAGTTTGGAAAATCGTATTTTGATTATTCAACAATCGTTTCTCATGTTTTATATTCAGTTTACCTATATAACCCAAAAAAAAAAAAAAAAAAATTGATACTAAAAATTGCCTCTAAACACAACACGTGTATGCAAATTTTGATCCACCATTTGATGCTCTATCTCATAATAAGAATACATTGTTCAGAATATAGAATATATATATTAATAATTTACACAGTTTGGTTGATTGGTTGATTGGTTGGTTGGTTGGTTGGTTTACTGCTCATTGATCAAAGGACTACGATTGAAGAGAGTAGTAAAACGAATGCTGCAATTACCTTTTGAGTTTGTGACAGAGGCTTTCGTTTCTTTCTGTTTGGGTTTTGTTTCTTTTTTGTATGTTTAAAAGCCACGTACATTTTTACCTCATTTGTGGTTTGCCACTTCCAAAATTTTTCATTATTTTAGAATGGCCTTCATTTTTTTTTTTTTTTATATTTTATTTTCAAACAGCCTAAAAGTATGCAACGTTTATGAGAAAGCGAGCGGCACGAATCCGTCACGTGCTATTGAAAACGTGTTAAACTGAAATTGAGCTTGGACAGTAAAAAAATACTCGGTCACAAAACAAAACAAAACAAAACGTACCAATAAAGTCAAATGCAGAAAGCAAAACAGACAAAATGAAAAATGAATAAAACAGAAAAAAACAAAAAAAAAAAAAAACATGGAAAGAAAATTCACACGCTCAATCACAATGTGCATAGCAAATTGTATAAACTAAAGAAACCATGAATTTTATCATACACATGTACATGTATGTATGTAGTATGTATTGTATCTAGATACATTTTTGTTTTACTTCTTACAACACAGACACACATCATGGCAACAACATGCCATAGTTTATTGAGTATTTTTGGTATAATTTGTTATCTAAATTCAGGTTGAATGTCAGATGAAATGGTTGAAAATGTTTTACTGATTAAATTTACCTCAAATGCACTACTCCTCTACACATCCCCCCCCTCCCAAAACTAACTTAGTCCCTTACCGATTACATCTCATCTCATCTGACCTTACCTCACCTCAGCTCACCACACCACTCCACTACTCAAACATCTCTAAATAACAAATAAAGAAATTGGTCTTAGATATTAGATAATATAGGGGGAGGGGAGGGAAGGAAAGAGGCGAGGAATGGGAATGAGTGAGGAGCTCTTAGTGGTAAATTTCAACAAGCAACCAAAGTGAAAATGTGTGGAGAATGCAAAAAATACAAACACACACAAAATGAATGAGGTTGGGTTGAGTTTGTTACAGAGGATTTTGAAACTGAAACACAGCCAGAGGATAGGAGATGGAAAGACACAGAGAGAGAGAGAGAGAGAGATGAAGAGAACTTTGGCATAAAGGTATGTAGTATAGTATTCATGCTCGACACGTTTTGTGGCATGAATGAACGTGCAGCACGAAGCACACAAACATCTATAGATACAAAGATACTATATACGCATAGATACTCGACTTGTAACTACTTGTATGCATGCATACAATGTGTGTCTGAGTGTGTATGAGTGTGTACAAGTGTTTGAGTGTGTGTGTGAATGCATGAATGAGGCCGAGGCATCATGCCAGACCAAACCAAACTAAACCAAACCCTGCATTGTAATGGGCCCTGCAGACTGCAAAAGATGAGTTGAGTTGAGCCTTGCTGATATAATATTATGGAAAATAAGTTGCAAGCGCAAGCAGATAGGTACATACGTTTAGTGTAGCATTGTAAAAATATATACAACTAAGATATGTCGACGGAATTGGAATAGCGAGGCCAACGAGAAAGGAATTCAACCAACAAACCGGTAGCCAGTCAGTCAGTCAGTCAGTCAGTCAGTTTGCTAGTCAATCAGTTGTAATAGTACAGTAGAAGCTCAAAAATTACAAGCACTTTAGTTCAAAATTCCGAATCGAAGGAAACGTACATATAAGAAATATCTTGAAAACAATTTTCTCATCATCAGAAGAAAGTCCTGTTTCATCCCATCACAACTCTTGTTTCTAATAACTAGAAGATTCTATTGCAATAACATCAATGGTCTCTGGTCACTGGCTAATCAGTCAGTCAGTCAGTCAGTCAGTCATTCAGTTATAATAGTAACATCTGAATCAATCTCAACTGCACCATCACTGGCTCTGGCTTCACTAATATCACTCACCAGGACTAGCATCACTCGCCGTTGCCAATAGTTTCAAGTGGCGTTTGGTGCTTTGGTTTGGTTTCTTCGGTTTCGGTCCTTTCTCTTAATTGTTTCGCTCGTTGTAAGTTAGTTGGATGGATATCCATACTCGTAGGTATGCATTTGGTTTGTATCTCTTCTACTGTATCTATTGTTGTTTCATGTTAAGAGTAACAATTCCAACAAGGACACCGCGGCATCAACCTTTGTTTTGAACGCAATACTCTTGATTCTCGTTTGGTTCATTTTTGTTTTTTTTTTAGGTTTCAGTTTGGTTTAGTTTAGGTTAGTTTAGTTTAGTTTGGTATCCTTCAAAAGCAAGCATGTTTATGCATTTTTATTGCATTCATTTGTGACTTGTTTCATTGTCCCTTCTATCACCTTCTATCACCCTTTATTGTCTATTTTGTCTTCACTTGCATGAAAACAAGGAAACTATTTTAAGTCCTTTTCACGTACTTCATTTCTTCATTGTAGTTTCTTATTGTTGTATTCTGTTCTGTTCTGTTCTGTTCTGTTCTGTTCTGATTTGTTTTGTTTTGTTATTGTTTTTGCCTTCATCGAAAGATTACAAAGTTCCTCTTGTTACGTGCATATATATAGAAACAAGTAACATATATCCTGACGACTCATCATCTTCATCAGCAGCATCACCAGCATCACCAGCAGAGCATCACTATCATCATATGTGTGTGTGTGTGTGTGTATATGTAGGTACTCCTTGTATACATATCACGTTGTGCACTAATGTACTCTAGTGGGGATTATGTCTAAGCATAAGTGCGCCATTGCGCTGCATCCAACTAGGACTAGTTCTAGGCCAAGTCAGGCCAAATCATTAGACCACACAGCATGTCAGGGCAACAACAAATAACTGACTGACTTACTGGCTGACTGACGGACTCAATGGCTCAATGACTGAATGACTGCTTAACATGCGAAGCATAGAAATCTATACATTTAATGAAATGTAACGTTACGTACTCTCTACCAATGAATAAACCTTCAACAAATGAATAAACCAACAAACGAATGAACGTACAAGTGGCGGACCTTCACTTCAATATTTTACTCATAGGTACAGGCCCAAGCCCAAGCCCATTACCAAGCCCATTCCCAAGACCATTCCCAAGCCCATACCCCAGCCCATATTCATGTCCATGCTTAGGCCCCAGACTCACCCATAGTAGGTTTCGAATGCTTTTTGCTTTGAGTACTTGGCATACTTTTGACTTGCGAAAGTATTCAGTTTTACTTTTCCATTTTCCTTTCTGTTTTCATTCCTTCCACATTTTTTGTTTTTTTGTATTTTTCATTCTTTTTTTTTCCACCATTTTTCTCCTTTTCTTTTTTGGTTTTTCTTTGCTTTTATTTTAGTTTCAGTTCGTTTCGTTTACTTTGTTTTTGCTTCTTTACCTTGTTGCATGTAGCATAGTACAGCACAGAATGGGTGAATCCAACCGAACCGAATACTGGCCACAGCATACATAGAGTACAGAAAAAAATGAAGGATATGAAGTGTTCCCATCTATAGTTTAACGTATGCTTCCTTCCATGTTTCATCTCGAATTCTTTTCGTTTCGTTTTTTTCCATTTGTTTTTTTCTTTTTTTTTTTTGCGGTTTTTAGGGTTTGAGGTAGGTTTTGAGCAGCTGCTGCCTTTTTGTGCCGGAATTTTTTGCTTCTTAGCTCAAGTACGCAGGCAAATCAGAGGCATTCAATCATCATACCACCACCATTCCACATGAGCCAAACTCGTTTAGTACATATAGTGAAGGCAGACAGATAAATAGACAGACAGACACACGGACAGACAGACACACGGACAGACAGACACACGGGCAGACAGTTAGACAGATAGACATACGAGTAGTAGTAGTAGTAGTATTAGTAGTGGTAGTGGATAGTAGTAGTAGTAGACTGATTTTGATTTCCAGTTGGGTTGCCTTTTCCTTCTCCTCCTTTCTTTGCACACCATAAATTCTTTCATACCAAGTGCTATGTATCTGATGTTAAGTTTTTTCGTCTTGCATTGAGTATTGAAATTTTCTTTAGTTATTCCTTTTTTTTTTTTTTTTGGGAGGATATGTAGGAAAGAAGGAAATAGACAAGGAAATGAAATGAGCAAAATGTTTTCGACCTGAAAAGGATCTTCTTTTCCTTTGGTTTATTACGCTTAACTGCATTGAATCTTCTCTAGATACTTATATAGATACTTGTACGTGTAGCGTGATTTGCAGTTTAATTGTGCAGCAAATAATTTTAGTGAGTGCAGAAACATCCATAAAATTTACTACTTGTAACACATTGTGCCAACATCACATTGACATATAATCAAAAGATAGTCAAATATACGTTAGATGTGATTTCATAAATAATCATGAAATGATAAGATGAAATGGAATTGAAATCTAATGTGAATTATGATTCAGACTCGCACATTTATTGCATTTCCGTACCATTATGCAATAAAAATCATTTCATATAAATAGTTATTTATTAAACATAAATTATTTTGGCTCAAAATGAGATTTTTTGTATTGCCAATTATTTACTGTAGTTTCTTGAACTTGAATAGTGTTTATAAAAAAAAAAAAACAAAAACAAAAAAGGATTTTAGACTATACAATACTCAACTAAATACTACCCTAGCCATACATGAGCTTGGTAGCATGGCACAGCACATCATAATTTTTGTCAGAATTGCTGTGAAAACTGCGCATAAGTATATTGGAGCACAGGTTTCTTGTATGGGGACCCCATTAATTTATTAACTTTATTTTATTTTAATTATTTTTCGTTATAGCGGCAATTGAATTACACACTCTGTGAAAATTTTAACTGTCTACCTATTATGGTTCATTAGATAGAGCCTTCGGACGGACGTACGGATGGACGGACGGATGGTGAAGATTTAGTAATAGGGTTCCGTTTGCACCCTTTGTGTATGGAACCCTTAAAAATGGAAAATATATAATTGAATAAGATAAATTATTCAACTAGCATGTATAGAATAGAATAAAAATCTCATTGGAATATTTAAGATAAATGGAGATAAGATATTATGGGAAAAAATTGAATAGAATTCTAAGAGAAACGCATAAAAATTTACCAGAAAATTAACTAAACTGTATGACTAAATGACTGAATGAATGCGAATGTATACCCTTTGGCCTTTCACAAAGATGTTATAACACATTTTACCCTTATGGGAAAAGAGGAGAAATGTAAGTGATAAATCTACTACTTTTTGTTTCATTATCCAATAGTTTTGTCATCACTAGTTTTGTAGCACTTATATGCTATGATACTGCATTGGTTGATCTGTTTTTAAAGACAAGAATACTCGATAAGAATTTTCGTAGCATTCAATTTTACTTGTCATTTCATTTCGTTTTATATCAAACTAAGACTTCTTACAATGACAATGAGAAGAAAAGTGTTTGAGAACAAGTTACTTGATGTACATGAAAATGATTTTACCTTGTCTAGTTTTCTTTAGGTTTATTCTTTGCTAGTGTTTCTATTTCTTCAACATCATCATCATCATTATTATTATCATTAGGATTTTGGGTATTATCATGTGTATCTTGTTCATTCATGTTGCTGCAATCGGCCTTTAAAAGGCACTCAAGTTAATGTCTCGTACAACAAGGCGTATACGTTTTACACACACACACACACACACACACACACACACACACACACACACACACACACACACACACACACACACACACACAC
>JBANCV010000007.1:0-58445 GCA_037040105.1 Amiota albilabris
TTTAAATCGTGCAAATCGTTGTATTGAGTCGGAGGGAGACTATTTTGAATAAATGCAAAGTTTCATTCCAAACTATTGTGTAGTTTTTTTTTCTTTTTGAAAAGTTCGGAAACTTTTGACACACACCTTGTATATACTTTATGTGGTCTACGATTGTCAATATACCGGTCATTATAAATTTATTGACAATATTTCAGTAATTCCTTAGGTATACGAAGACAATTTCAAATTGAAACTTTTCGAGATGTAAGGCAATCACATCTGTATGCAATTTCATCAATCTTTAACTGATCTTACATTTGAATATATTTAGTTTCCACTGTAATCTACAACCATGTAGTGCTCTTGCTTATCTTCATGCATCGCTTATTTTCTTTTTCATGTCGGAATTTATAGTTTTTCTCAAAATTTCTTGATTTTTGCCTCTCAAAACTTCGGCGCCCCAAGGAAATGCCAAGTTTGTCCATATGATCAGAGCGCAAACGTGATTGACATATATCTTTTTCATCTGATAGGTTTTTATTGCCCAAAGTTGAACTTCTTTAACCTTTTTTTTTATTTTTATTTTATTTTTTTTTTCAATAAAACAAAGTTCATTGATTCTGCTTTGTGATTAACCTTTTACCACCTTTCGTATACTTACAAGTATTATAGCTTAAAACATTTTTATTTTTGGGTGAGTGCTGTCGCAAGTTCGTTAGGATGCCTTTGAAACCGCTGATTGTAATGGTTGCTGTGTAAATTTATTTCGTCAAACATTGTAAGTAACTATGCAGGGTCAAAGAGTATGAAAATATTATACAGACTGGATAAATCGCTCACAAAGAGAAAAATCTTTGTTAAATTCCAAATCTTGGGTTACCCAGTAACAAATTGTATTAAATTGTTTTATTGGGTATTTTGAGAATCAAAATTTAAGGGAGAGGCGCAATTTCGTGAGCAATTTTTCCAATTCATACATTTTCATAGTCTTTGGCTGGTGAGTATTGCGAACAAATCATTGGGTTCCAGTGTTATGTCATAAAACATTGTTTTCGAAAGCATAAACTTTCATTGTGTTGCTCCCGGCAGTGACTTAAGATCAGTATGTGTTTGTTTAGGATAGTTAAATGATGGGCATAGCCGTTAGTTTAAGAACCGTGACTTTGCGTAACAACATGCCGTAATAGATTCTATATGTCCAAGCCACGTGAGGAGCTTGTCCATGATTAGATCGAGGTACCAGACAAGATATCTGGACAAATGCCGAGCCTCAGCTTGAAATCATAATTTTGTTGGTTTGCTTGAATTCAGCACTTGGTTCAAGCATGGAATCGCTACAGTTAATTATTGATCGTCACGATGTGCAGTGCTTTTGTGGATGAGTCTAAGGTATACAGAACTCAAGTGTCATCTGCATCTGGTATGTTGCCAATAAGGTGTTAGGATCTTTGAAGGACGGCAAAGCTGCACTGCCTTGTGGCCCACCAACGCTGAACTAACACTTTGATGCATGGACTTATGAAGAAATAACAAATGAATTAAAATGAATATGAAAATTTTGCAGTAATTATGAATCCAAGAAAAACAAAAATCTCAATCAAAGTCCTTGAAGCTATTCTGTCATATATGATAGTTAGAAAATAAGTAAGATAGTGTATAAATAGGTCTTCTTCCAATTGAAGCCACAAATAAGTTATAAGTATTTGTTTATTTATTAAAACTAGGACTATAATTATAATTTATAAGCTACTTAGTTATGTTTATGAGCAATAGCAACAGAGGGAAAGAGTTAAGAATGATTTTGGAAAGTGTTAGAAAAGTGCAGCACCAGACTTGAAACGGCAATTGAACTCGCGACTCTAGTATGTAAGCTCGGTGCACTCACCTCCGAGCCAATAATGTTATAAGTACATCTCTTTCAAAATATTGAATTAAAAGTTCCTTTACTATTGTTGAGATTTAATGAGCATCAAGATTACTTGTGGTAAAATCTATAGACAATCGATGGATTCCTCTATAAATACTACCATTTAAACTTTAAATATTTCATGCCTTTCATAAGTGATTTATGTAGTGAAAATACAATAGTATATCATCAATTGATTGATTGATCCGATGCTATTTCCACTTAAGTTTAATTATAAATGAATTGACTAAATAAGTTTGATCAAAGGCCTTAAGCATCATAGCAGAACAAACAAAGATTTCAACAATTTCTGTATTATATAATATACACGTGCATACAAACATGCATACATACATACATACATACATATGTTATGTACATAAGTGAGTAGCATAAAAAGAGTAATCGATCGGAATTCGATGCATCCAATAAACAATAGCTATTGAACAGCTTCGAATGATTAATTCATTTTAATCACTTTCGTTGCACATTTATTCACGATTTTATGATTTCAGATTTAAAACATTATCATCGTCGTCATCATCATCATCATCATCATCATCAGAGTAGCAATGGTTCATAATTAGCTATAATATAATACTTTAAGGGTATGGTTTTTGTTTTTGTTTTCTTTAAATGATTCAGGGAACATCAATGCGATGCGTAACATGATAAAGATACATACATATATAGACAGGTAGTGAGTGAGTGACCTACATATACATACTAATATAGATGTGTGAGCATATATGTATACCCACATATTTGTATCAATAAACCAATCTCCGGTAAAACATTGTTAACTCTCACGTAGAGAACAAAACCAAAAAAAAAAAAAAAGTGAAATGTGAGAGGAGACTTATAAAGTGACTCATTGCGCATATTTACTTTATTTATTCACCAAATGATCAAAGATTTCTTTTTTATCAAAAATAAAAGTATGCAAATACATATATACTCAACTACATATATATAAACAAACATACTTACATATGTATGTACATTTCTGGGTTTATAGCTGACACTGTCAAAGTTGATTAGGGAAAGGGCACGTACTTAATCACTGTGGATCTATTGTATTAACATATTATCAAAGACCATGAGTCTTGAAAATCTCTATTTTTAAGTCACATATGTATGTGTGTATGAAAACATATCCTGTATCCTGTAAGCTCTGATGGGCGAAGTGATTAACTAATATTCAAACATATGTGTTTGCAAGAGTCATAACTCAAGTAAAATACGCAAAATTTTATTAAATGTCATGGGAGTAATACGTTCTTCAAGGTTATGTGTTTTTGTTGATTGATATCACATGTTAATGACAAAATTTTTTAGCAATACCCATCAGAGTTAAGGTTAACTATCTATTATACCATAAAGGATAGGGAGAATTAGTTATTTGACACAAGCATTGATTCATACTAAATAGGAATGTATACTTTATGTTGTCCTAGGTGGTGAACCTGCATAAACTTATCATAAAATACCCTTAAAATCACATATGATTGGTTAAAGGATACAAAAAAAAAAAAAAAAAAAATGTTGATATTTTATAAGCTGAAATTCGATACGGGCACGTTTAACTGTTGCTACACTGAAAACTTTTGCATTGTTTATCACAGTATGAAATGAAAATGGATGTGGAAGTCTGAGAAAGATCCAACACCAAAAACAAAGTGAAATTTTTCAATTTAACAAAACAACATTGACAATATACATATACTAAACTACAAATATGTATGTATAATCATAAATAACTTGCAAATATGTTCCTCATATACACACTAATATACATACATACATATGTATATAAAGAAATTTTTTGTTTTGATCATAAGTTATCACCATAAATATTATTATTTATGAATTCTTACTTGAACTAGTAAAAAATGAATGTATGAGGAATTCGCAAATAACTTTATAAAAAAAATAATTCAGAAAAAATTTCACAAATTAAGTGAAGATCTTCAAAATTTACAACAAGTTACTTACTATGTAGACACACCCCGGGCAAGACACAACGAAGACAAACTCAAAGTGGAAATGGAAGTAAAAGATAAACAACAAACAAACAACTTGTTATGAGAAATGAGAAGATATAAATAAACAAAACCATGTACAATAAATAATACCATACATAGTAGTAGAATGTGCCCGATTATGAAATACCTTGCATCGCTTTCTTTTAGATTAACAGTAGTAATAATATACATACTGTTGGACATATTCCAAACTTTAGGTCCTTACTTTGACTGATTATTAACCAATTATTGAGACTTGAGATTCGAAAGCTTGTTGACAATGGAGATAAGGTTGAAGATATAAGAAAAGATACATATTCCAAAAATTGTAAACTTCCTTTATGAATTCTAAATTGTGGAAGTTTGAAAATTTTGAAAAATAGATTTCTCATAAAAATGTTAAAGGTTTTTTACCCAAAAACGTTTGTATAAAATTATATAAAATTATCTAATATTTCTAATTTAAGAAAAAGGTTTTAAGTTACTAAATGAACGATTTATATTAGCATTCCCGTCGCGCGTTGCTACCCCATCGCTCAAAAAAACACATGAATTTATATATTTAACATATACATATATTTAATTGTGACACCTAACTGTCAACTTAAATGTAGGAAAGTACCAATAATAATATTTAGAATAACTGTACCCCCCACGCATTGTTGTGTCTCAGGCTGGTCAAGTACTATTGAACATATAGAAGGGACAACTCGCTGACGAAATTGCCTCCTTTCATTTTTTGTCCAATCTATATGTTTTGTCATAAAATTATGCTTTACTAATTATATTTAAAATACACACATACAATTTTTTGGCTAGCGTGTGTTCTTTTTTTTTTTTTGGATAAATATTTGGTTAATAATAGCAAGTATATAGATAATAAGTATTTAAGAACACGTTCCAAATTGACTGCAACGTTGTGTCAAAATTTCAAAACAATTGATCATCAAAGAATATACAGTACTTAAATGGATTAGAGTAATAAATCAATTTATCAGTCAATCAGTAGAAAAGAAACAACTTTAAATAGATTTCAGCTTAATATCTCAAAAACTGAAAGACACACCTAGAGATAGAAATGCATAAATCAATTTGTTTCCATTGCACATTTAATTCTCTAATAGTATGTTACAAACCTATGCACATGATTAAGATACTCCATACTCCATCGAGCATTTAGTTCGTGATATGTGAGATTAAAAAATCTGTCTGATGTTTGTTTTTGTTGAAATTTTGGCACTTACGTGAAACTGTTATGAAACTATTAAAGAAATTTGAAAAAGTTAGGCTTCATTCTTCTGCATTTACGTGGTGATAAGAAACCATAGACAATTTCACACTACATTATGATAATCGTTATTTATTAATACTCTGATTAATGCGTCTTTACGCATTTAAATCCGTTACATGATATATACGTATGTATATAATATAGTTAATGTATTGTAAGACTACAATATACTAGTAGGTGTTTCCACTAGTGTTTCGGAAAAGTTTAAATTAATTGGAAAAATATTTAAATATTTTTTGTAATGTTTTCTTTTTGAATCTATGTAATATGTTATTTTGTCTATTTCAGTAAGGCATTGCTGAAAATATCTGTATGGATTTCTTTTTAAAATAGATTTACAATCTGCATTTGTACCAATCTTAATCCGAAACCAAATGATTTCAGTTTGTGTGAGAGAAAAAGAAGTACTAGTAGATTTGTTTGGATGCGATTTTCTTATACCAAACATAATCCAAGGCGGCTCAATAATCAGTTTAAGTGAGAGAAATTGAGATTGATTAATACCCGGGTGCGGGTGCACAATAAATATTGTAATGTTTTTACTACAATAAGTATTTCTCAATTTTCAAAGCTCACTATTTTTTACCCACATTATAAATTATGATGTTAGTGCACAAGAATAAGCAGTCGTCGTACATTGTCGTCATGCGACTTCAACCTGCAAATTTTGAATAAACATGAGAGAAAATGTGGGTTACATACTATTTCACTTTTGCATTTTGGTATCGGTTAACAACTGGCTGTGGCAGAGTAGTAGATTGGCAGATTTGCTGATTGGCAAAGAGTTAGGCAGTAACATCTATATAAAATAACTATAAAATAAAAGATTTTCTTATATCTTGATTATCAAAATATTTTTTATCTAAACTTACTTCTTTAGCTAAAGCAAGAAACAACTTATGTTAAGTATATGTATAGAAGATAATACATTTGTATAGATCTATCTATAACTAAGTAGTATAGTTTCTTGTATCGATAGATTTTATTATGCTCTACATAGGAACATATTTTGAACATAGTATGTAGGTAGTTGCTTAATTACTGATATCTGATGATCTGATCATCATCTAAGTAGTGTTCCAAACAATGGGTGAAATGAATGGACCATGCTTTTCATGCCTTCATAAAAGGTATGCATAAAAATTAAGCAAAAGCTAATGAAAGTGAAATTTATTTTGAGTATGCTTAAAAACCACGAAGAAGATATGTAAAGCAACTCACAATACACAAATACAAACAGCGACCGCCACCGCCTGCTACTTTTCCAACTGTCCCAGTCGCACTAGTCCCACTAGTCCCACTCTCAGTCGCAGTCCCTCTGTCCCTGAGTCAGAGTCAAATCAATGGTATGAAATGAGTGAAGTCATATGACACAACAGCTCAAACACAATAGCACCGAGACGGGCGTGCGAACTTGTTATTACTACCGGTAGTAGGTAGTAGCGGTTGTTGCGGGTCCAACGCGGTCGATAACACTATGCCGATGCCGATGCCGACTAGTGAAATGTTGATGGTGATGGTATAGCGCTCGTTGTGTGATGAAGTTCACTCGGCACACTCGGAGTTATACTTACATACACGTACATACATACATAAGTACATTTCTTTAGCACTTGACTTTAATTTCAATTCCAATTCAGCTCAGTTGGCTGAAGTTAAAGTTAAGCTGCTGTACCTTGAGTGGTAGGAAGACAACAACGAAGAGCCACATACCATTTACACACATAAAATTGTGTATCTATATACAATTTGTATCTATGTCTTTATGTGTATATGCAGTTGGATGCGACGCTAATGAAGCTGAAGAAATGTTGCTAAACCGGTGCCCAAAAGCAATACATTCGGCCAGGCTTATATGCTGATGATGATGATAATGATGGTGACGGCGACAACGACGAATTGTCATTGTAACGGTCGTGAAAATATCGTCGGCGTTTACTGTTAATATTTGACTTTGCTATTGCTTTTGCTGGTGCATTTTTGTTAAAACACCCTTCACGCTTAGTAAGTACTACTCAAATAGAATATTATACCATTTTATATTGAAATTTGTAACACAGAATACTGCATACTATGTATATAATACAGTTTTAAACGTGGAAATGATGACGACCAAGAAAAATTGTAAGTATCTACTGATATTATTTATATGGAATCGCATAGTAAAAATACTTGGAACTACAATTGTGTTTTATTCTGTTTAATTGAATCATTATTCAGTTATAAGCTTTGAAATATGGAAGTTCACGCAAATTGATTCAGTTTACAGAAAGGAAAAACTTTAACTTTTTACTTGTATTGAATATGTTGGTAAGTCGTTTGCGTGCAGCTTTATTAGGCGCCTTTGAATAACCGTTCCAGTTAGTGATTCTGCGAACGAATTTGAGTGAGTGTGAAGTGTGTCTTCTTTGATTGTAATTGCAAGGGGATATAGCATGTACAACTTCAGCCTCGCTCAGGGATGAATTGTCCTTGGCCGACTGTTGTCGTAAGATTCTGAAATGAAGTCCCGACTAATCAGGGGAATCTGTAGATGTAACGGCTGTTGTGAAAAATTATTTCCCGAAGACCTCTCACAGGTCGTTGTGGAACGTAGATTTCCCGGCGTAACTGGGGGCATTGGGAATTGTCATAAAGGCCTGATTTTGAAGTACCTGTATTTAAAACTAACAATAATTTAAGCATTTGTTCATGATAAATTTTTCTTTTCTCGAAGGAGTTCACTTAAGATTATGGGCTTTTAATTTTAGACGGGAATTGATAGAACAAGACATCTGTATATACATCAAGTTTGATTGAGTAGTAAGCCATCAATTTAAAACACTCTTCTTTTACCGAAAGTAAGTGGGGATTTTCGTTCCTATAGATATACCATGGAGGGCTATAATTGAGAACAGAAATTTTAAAGTGAAGAGTATTTGCATATTCTATAAGACCGAAATTGAAGTTTCATCTTCTTTTTTTTTTTTTCTTTATTCGCCGTCACCGCTGAAAGTTAACGAAATTTTTTCACTTTCGATTTTGTTGTTTTTGTTGTTGTTTTCCCCACATCTTTCTTTACCCATGTATCTATGTGTTATGTGGTTTTTGTTTGTGTTTATGTATGAGTGTGGAGAGTTTTGCGATTGTTTTTGTTTTTTATTTATTGTATATTTTTTGTTTTTGTTTTTGTTTTTGTTTTGTTTTGTTTTGCTTTGTTTTTGTTGTTGTTATTGTTTTTGTAGTAGAAATGGTAAGTAAGTAAATATGTATGTATGTAAGTAAGTAAGTAAGTTTGTGAAAATGTACAATGTAACACACTCTGAAGCTGGGCGAACCCCTAAAAATATTTCTGTTTATTGTAGTATGCATGTACGTGTGCATATGAAATTAAACATCTCAACAAAAGAAATCAAGACCTGTCTATCTGGGTGTCAGTCGATCGGTCTGTCTGTCTGTCAGTGTGTGCCATTGTTCGGTGACCTTATAGATAAAAGTTTGTTTTAAAAAAAATGTGCAAAACCTACCATTTTGCCTAGTGAAAATTCGCCCATTTGGGAGGGGACTCTAATGCTCTTATTTACTAACACGTTATTGCTGAATTCAGCTCCAAGGCAAAAACAAAAATTGTACCAAAACATACTTACTATTGTATATTTGCATATCACTAGATATACATACATACATATGTATGTTGGATATGTACAGGCAGATAGATGGGTAGGTACTTTATATGAAGAGGCCATAATATTGTATTGAAGTGCGACTATGATGATGATGTACGAATACCACCATCAACATCACCATCGTTCATATTTGCGTATCGCCGTCGCCTCGCCGCTGCGTCGTCACCCATTCATTCATTCACTCGAACGTTTGTGTAACGTCGCCCAACGGTTGGTTGGTGGTTCACTTAACTTCACTTCACTTCACCATTCGTTCGTAAGTTGATCTTTCGCTGGCTCTGCTCTGCTCTGCTCAGCTCTGCTCTGTTATATGAACAACCGATATCATCTCTTCGGCAGCATTTTTAATTTGAAAGTGACAAGCAGCAGACGTCGTGGTAGTTGGTTGGACTTGTCCAAAAATCGTAAAAAACCAAAACCAAAAAATATTCATTTCTCGTCATTCCTTCCTGCATTCGATCGGTCATCATCCGTTAGTATTATCAATTTGATTCGGTTTTTCCACCTAAGCGCGCAATTCCGTTTCCGATCCGGTGGAACACTACTGACTACATCGACTATTTGAATCGAGACAAACTACTAAGCCGAAACTGCAAAGATTTTTTTTTTTTTTGAAATTTCTTTTAAACAAAGTTTTGGAAAGCATATTTTCATACAATTTGTTGTGAGGCAAAAATTCTGTGAAATGGTATGAATGTTTTTTTTTTTTTTTTGTATTTTTTATTATTAAAAACTTCATGGAAGAAGACAAAACTAAACAATTTACTAAAAATATGCGATGCTATATTAAGCTATACCAGAAATCAATGAGTGTGTAATGGAAGATTCTAGTGTAAAGTTCAGCATGTGTAAGGATTCAAATTATTTGTGTTAATGGATATGTTCCTTAATAAATACATACGTACTTATTAATCAACAAGTTGAATAAACATGACAAAAGAATAATTCTGCTTATTAACTACTCTTGGACAGCCTTAAGGTGATTTAATATTCCTAAAACGTCATAGAATATGGTTTCATTGCATAAGGATAACATATCTGAAGATGTGGGAGATATAAAAGTGATCGGATAAAAACTACATATTTGCAAAAGATCCTTCTTAGCTGAAATACAATAGTTTGCAACATTAAAATTTTACAAGTTTTCACCTGCTTATTAATTTCGCTTGCTTAGTTTCAAGGTAGCAGATAAATTTAAGACGGTTCTTAACTCATTAGAATATTAAATCTATAATGATATCTTCTCTGAAGATGTGTGAGTTATTAAAAATTTGTTATTCTCAAGTAATTGAAGAAAATCTATTTTAATTCGTAAAGATCCTAAATTTTTCACCATTGAAAATTTCTAATTTTTAAATGCCCTCAATGTGGTTAAATATTCCTAACTTTTCATAAAATAAAGTTTCATAATGATATCTTCAGATATGTAGGAATCATGAAAAGTTTTCTGTTGCCAAGTGATTAGATAGCTTTAACTTGCATATCAAATTTTAGCTAAGCAATTGTTTTGTCTTTTTTCTACAAATTCAAAATGAAATGGTTCCAATGTAATTTTGTATACATCATACGCTAATAGAGACGTCAGGTATATAATTATTCGTAATCCTCGTTCATCCAATATCTGCACCATAAAATACAATTAAATACAATTTCGCTTCTGAATAACCGGGGAATAAAACACATTATATGTATATCGAATGAGTAATAGTAGAAGAAATCCGGAAAAGCGGAAAAAACCCGAATGGATTATTAAATTTGATCATTACATTATTGTGTGACAAATGATACAAGTAAAGCCACGTTAAGGCTACTGCTCTGCTATTACAATATTACAGCTTCATTTGAGTTCGAACATAATCTGGGGAATGCAAAAACAACAAAACTCGTAGCAAAGAAACGACTATTGAAGTTTATTTTTATTATTTGTACAGTAAAAGTGAAAGTTTCAGTTTTATACCCTGTACCTATTAATAGGTCAAATGGTTATGTTGAGTTTATGGAAATGTTTACAACGTACAGGACAGGTTGATAACATCAGAATAAGCAATTTACTAATACATATTATCATCTTTGTTATCTCTTAAAACAGAAATGCCAAACGAACCTTCAAAACTTAAGTTCCCCTTTTTCCCCATATAAATATCTATCGGAATAATCAAATTCAATAATAGTAATAACAATAGCAATTCCAAAAACCATAACTGGCAATATATTTTATGGTATTTCTTAAACTCGGAGTCAACAATTAACCCTCAATACCTATTGACCCATTTAAATATATATCGAAATAATCAAATTCAGCAATAGCAATAGCAATTCCAAAAGCTATGACTGACAATATCATTTTTGCTATCTCTTATAATTGTATTGCTCAAAGAACCTTCAAAACTTAAGCTCCCCTATTTCCCCATTTAAATATCTATCGTAATAATCAAATTCAGTAATAGTAATAGCAATAGCAATTCCAAAAGCTACGGCTAGCAGTATCATTTTTGGTATCTCTTAAATTCGGAGTACCTATTAACCCATTTAAATATCTTTCGAAATAACAAAACAAAAAAAAGACTTACTTTAGATATTTCCAAATTAGGAAGAAACATCAATGATGCATAACACAGAGTATTCGATAGTCTGAATTACCTAACTAAAATTCGCCTATATTTAGCGCCTCCATGTGATAAGCCTCCACTACCGTTATTTTCAAATTTTATATTCGTTTTCTGTATATAAATACTTGTACAAGTAGTATTTGTTTTTTATTTACTTAACTTTTTCTTTCGGCAAATATTGACAAAACGCAACAAATATGTTCGAATAATAAGGAAATAAAATTGCATAAATCAAGAAATGGATAAATGGATAAATGAATAAATAAACATGCTGTAGATATATTAAAACAACCCATTTGACAAATGTCCACTACTTGAGTATCCATTGGTTTTTTTATTATTATTATTATTATTATTTTTTGTTGGTTTTTACGCTTTTTATACTTCATGTATGGATAAACATCAGTGGGTAAACATTTGTTTGTATCATGAAGATGCAAAAAGTCTCCGACAACTAACTGCAGGGTACCTGATAGGATTAACTAACAATTTACTATTGTATTAAGTAAATTTCTTCTTGCAGATAATGCTACAAATTTTAGGATTACTAGCGACGTTTTGCATCTTAAACACTGACGCTGTACTCAATGGAAAGGAGATAAAACGTCGTGAGGCTTTCGACACATATGGTCCTCCCCGTCCAGCACCACAGTATGGGCCACCTCCACAAATATCTCAGCATATCCCTCATCGCGAGTATGGAGTGCCACAGCAGATACCTTTCCGTGAATACGGTCCCCCATCAATCAAGTACACCTCGCCACAGCTGAACTTCCTTAGTCACGGAGGTAGTTCATCTTCGTCGAATTTTGGCGGTGGTCTGTATGAGCAAATTAAATCTCACTTTGGTGTTCCAAAGCCATTTTATGGCCCACCTCATATTCAACACAAACCTTCGCAACAGTACGGACCTCCACCCTTGCAACAGTATGGACCTCCACCTTCGCAACAGTATGGACCTCCACCATCCCATCCAAAACCAATCTACGGTGCTCCACCACCATCCAAACAACAGCACCGTCCACAGCCAATCTATGGACCGCCAAAGCTTCAAAATGGACCACCACTACAACCACAGCTACCTTCCCACCACCCAGCTCCAATTTTTAAGCCTGCACATCAGCCTGCTACATCATATGGCCCACCGGCATCCGGTCCATTAAATTTACCCACGAAGCCTATTTATGATGTACCTCCTCCAAATTATGGTCCACCGCCACTACCTATCAATTTACCTAGTCAGCAACCAGCTCACTTTAATCGCGGACCTGAGAGCACAATCATTATAAACGAAGCAGGTGGCAACTATGGTGGTCAAAATTTTAATAACGGCCCAGTGAAACAGGTGCAAATTCAAATTGACTCTGCAGGGCATACTCACAGTGTAAGTGGATCCCAGGCACCCTTCCATACTGCATGTGATGGGTGGAAGCCAATTCCAGCACCAGTCGATGCCTATATTGAACACAATAATATTGATACCCAGTCTGGCTATAGTCATGTGACGCAGGCAGCTTCAAGCACTCAATACAATGGCGGTAGCGGAGGTTCTAGTGGAAGTATTGTTAACGGCTTGTCGGATGAGCAATTAGTTGCAATTGCATTGCAAGATGGGTTCGGTGGCAACAATAATCAAAACGTCAATATACAATTGGCCACTGGACATGATGTCAACAAACAAGTCAATTCGATTGAATCTGAAGCTCTACAGGTATGTTTCGAGAAATATTGATTTAGAATAGATTACTCTAAGCTCTATTTTCAGTTATCGCTTGGATCTTTTGATGACTCATATTCAAGACCTCCAACTGATTCCTTTGCACCTGGATCAGTACATGCAAACAAATACAACACGATCAATAACGGACCACCACTACCACCACCACCACCAGGCAATTATTTGCCAACATCTGGCAACTTCGGGCACCAGCATGGTCCAGTTGCAGCAGCCCTTGTGCAGCCACAATCTCAGCAATATAACTCACATTCAACAACCGGCTTTCGGTATGAAGTACCTTCAGGAAATATTCGTCCCTTCCCACAACAAGCTGGTATTCAATCAAACAGACCTGTTGCGTATCGTCCACCTGTGCCAAAAGGTTTGCTCGAATCGATAGGCGCCGCAGTGGAACATTTGGATCAATTTGGTGTGAAGCCTCCGCAACAACCTCCGACTTACATCCCACCTGCTGCGAATGACATCGCACAGCATGGTCCTGAGCTATCTCCCAATACCGCATTTTACACTCCACCAAGCATCATTGAACAGCAACTTCCACAGACACAACAACCACAAATCTTTGTCCAACAAAATTTGCAGCATCTTCAACACGCCAATATTCAAAACGAATACGGGCTACCTCCACCAGCACCAGTGCCATTGCCGCAGCAGTATCTACCACCACCAGCCGGTTCTATAGTTGGATCTTCCCAACAATATTCAGAAAACTCTTACAGCGCATCAAAGCACAGCCAACAAGTAGTTAGCCCTCAGGGCCACCCATTACAAGTGCAGGAGCCACGCTTCAATTTGCAACAGCAGTTGCCACAACAACAACAACAAATTAGTGTACATAACTGCGGACAAGGACCAAACCTAATCGGCGTTACTGGCTACCAAGCTAGCGATGCTCAGAACACCATATTTGGTGATAACACTGCCTATAATTCAATTGCTCAGAGTACTCCCATTGCCGAACAGCATACGCAGTTTTTTACTGCACAAGCTGACAGCTATGGGCCCCCACCGTCCGGTGACATAGACCATGTGGGTTATGCTTCCCAAAAATCTTCAGTCACGGCACTTCCTGAAGGCTCTAACATGCAAGATCTTCCTGGACTTGAAGGCCTCGATGTCATCTCTGCTCAGAAGTCTCAATCCATACAGTTAGCTGATAATCAGGACAATCCCCAGCAGAAACAGAGCTTCCAGGTGCAATTTGGTAGTTCGCTCAACAACAACAACAGCGATAATGGCAATGAGGGAGTATTGTCGCAGGATTTACTTCAGTCCATTTTGACAGCTATCGAAGATCCATACCAACGTGAACACTTGCAAGAACTGCCACAAAATCACAAGGCGCAAAGTCGTTCCGACAACGACGTTACCAAGGAATCTGATGATGACGTACCAGAAGATTCCAGTACTGATGAGGTGCAGAAAGTCAAAGCTGAAGGGTTACTAGATGAGGAATCCGACGGTAAAGTTGAGGAAGAAGCCTTCGTAAAAGAACTTAAGCCAATTGTCGCAAAAGAAGTGAATGAGGAGGACTAAGTCATTATTCACCAAAAAAAAAAAAAAAAGAATAGAAACGAAACGAATGCCTCTAGGTTTATTTATAATATTTGAATCAATTACCTCACCCTCAACATTACACTACTTACTTATAACTAACATATCCTAGTTCATACTCCTCATTTAACTATTGTATCATCATCGCTATTTGCTTTGTATTTATTGTAGCCTCATTTATCTTTTACCATATATCTATCTATATTTCCTTGAAAAATCTGAGACATCCTCATTTAGTTAGTAATATGTTATATTCAAGTATTCAACTTATATCTTCTTAAAAAACGCTATTTAATGTTGCCATACACAAAAAAAAATTATATATACAATATATATACATATATTATATTGAAATACACAAAATTATAATGCTAAAATGGATCTTACTCTATTTTTCTATACGAAGCATTGTATCCAAGTGAAATTTTAGTATACACGTATAATAAATTTTTAAAATTACTGTATACTTTTTATATGTTGGAATATTAGCTAAAGAGGTTTCAAACATTTTCTAGAATTTAAATTCATAATTCGTGGACTCAGACCTCTATTCAGAAAACAAAAATTTATATTTTTCTTAACAGTCACTCGGATCATATAGATTATTATCAAGATAAGGGAAATATACATATATTGTGCATGTAAGCTGGCTCAAAGATGTCAAGAAAATAACATATAGTAAAAGACAATTGCAATTTCATAGTTAATCGAATGAACCATTACATTGTGATCAAACTAAAATATGTAGTAGTAGGTATCGCACAATATATAGATATAGGTATGTATATATAGTATGTATATATTTGACAGAAACCTAACAGATAACCACAGCATGAAGCTACGTGAAAGGTATAAAAAGCAATGTTAAAAATAGAGTACAGTTAGTTAAAATGTTAAGTTAAGGTACACACAAGCCTTGATTAGCAACCATTGCGCAGATTCTTACTGGAAACATCATTGTACTCAATCCATTTGAGTATTTCCGGTGGCATATTGGGCTTTTTCTTAGTGACTATCGTTTGGCCGCCATTCTCAATTTGATCGACGTTAGTTGTCGTGATTGCGCCACTCTCTAGGCTCACTGTCGGACTGATCGTCGTATGCTGTGTAGCTAGTGTTGTTGTCTTTGTCAGTGGTGTAAGCAATTCGGCCATGACCGTTTCGACTGGAACATTAAGGACACGCTGTCGACAGACCGCGATGCAATGTACAAACTGATCAGAGGGTTGTATGAATCGGTGCTCCATGAACAACGTCTGATCATCCCAGTAAATGATCTGAAAAATGCTGTATGTCAGTTTAGATTTTACCAAAATAGTGACATTGATTACTCACACGTGATACAATTTTAAAGCGCTGAAATGGTCGAATAAAGCGGCGGTAACGTATTGTTGCAGCTCCTTGAAATACAGAGCCTCCCTTGGCTATAATCGTCCGGTAGAGATTTGAGCGCTCATAAAAATCAACACGTGCAAAATCCAATTCTCGTAAATATCTTGAATTATTCATATGATAAATCAAAGTATCGATATCATTTGTAAGACATATGCCTGCAAGAAAACTAATAGTTAATCTAAATTTGATATTCGAAATGAGCAGAACAATATACAATAGAAGGTCTTTTTGCTATCCACTTTGTTTTAACTCATCACTATATGGCGCTACACCTTTGAACCGATTGCCATGAAAATCGGTGGACAGAGGCATTCGAATTTGGAAAATAATCTCATACCACCTCATCTTACTATAACTCGCCACTTGAGTTCGCTGCAGAGATCACCGTCTACTCCGTTGAACCGATGAAATACTTATATTATTTCTAATAGAAGAAAAGTTTTGATTGTTCCGCTTTAATATTGACAAATTACTAGACAAGAACAATGAATTTAAAAATCATATACATATATACTTTATGGGGTCTCCTGTGCTCTGTGTGCTACACACTTCATGACAAACTTATAATACTACACACTGTGTGAAGAGTATAAAAATGGATATATGTAACATACTCTACCCTATTGACTTCGAACTCGCTCGACCGATTTTGATGAAATTTTAAGGAACGCACGCAGTTAGTCTGGACAGTGTTTCATGTGAAAGAAAACTTTTGGAAATTCCACCAGAAAAGTGGGAATTGGTGGATCAAACTTTGCATACAAAGCTTAGAGAAAATCAATCAAGTTGTCTTTGTCAAACATTTCAGATAATAAATCAATATTATACGTATCAACATATTGTTTTTAAGCGAGGGAGTAGTAACGTGCGCCGTGATTGCTAGTAATTTATAAAAGATCTTTGGTTAATATTATCAAAGGACTTTTCAAAGGTATTTCAATCTTTGTTTTGAAACTGAGACCCATAGTGTATAGCTTAGGTATATTATTGTATATTTGAGATCCCATGTAAAATAAGACCATGGTAGTGGATGTTTGTAACTGATCTATCAACTATTCCCTATTGCAAAGAACTCCTCACTATGTAACCAACCATAATATTCATTACTAGTGACTTCTGTACATAAAATATTGTAAATAAATGACTAAATGATAGAAAGGGAGCTCTACAAGTGCCAGCTTACCATTTACTGTCGTCGAATCCAAAATATGACAGCGCCGTTTAACGAAACGAGCCAAAAATACACACAGGCACATCCGCAGGAAATAATGTACTTCGATAAGGCCATATAGTGTAACCAAAATGAAGAGAAAACATATTACGAAGTAGCAAAGTCCATCCATATTCGTAATTAAAGGACAGAGTATACCGTGATGTCACTATGGCATCTAATGGTAGAGGCGAGCCGAGGCGGCAGCGCCTGTGTCGGTGTCGATGTTGGTCCCAATGGTAGTTTTGATATTGATGTTGTACAATACAAGTAGTATATTTATGTCGTTAATTGAATTAGGAAAAGAATCTTAGACTGACACTTGAAAGTTTATTCGATTATTTTACAGCAATTATTATATTATTTTATTTATTAATCAGTTAAAGTGACTATCAAAACTGTCTATTTATCGTTTGTAGCTATGACTATTATTAAGTTTATAATGTGTTTGTTGTTAAATTTAAATCACTCTAAATGCCTTTGGCCGAAATGATGTTTAAAACCTTATGACGCGCACAGTCTATCAACCTACCTCAATAAAGGCACAATTCAATGTGTGCTCTCACCCTAGGGAATGTAATTATGTCATCCAGAAATACAAGTTAGTGTTCATTTCATGCAACCTTAAACTCTTTTAACATTTAACACATTTAATTTTTTTCATTATACTTATTACACTATTATGAATTATAGATTAATACCATACCATAAAATAACAAATGCCTTCACTGGAATCTAAAGCATTTAAAGGTGCCACAACATTCAATCGATCTAACAATATAAATGTATATGGTTGTAGTATTATTCTGAGTTCTTAAGAAAGGAAACTGTTGCTCTTCTTAGATTCTGTTTCTTTGGAAGACTAAACATCACATATAAAATAATAAAATAAATGTCCTTAAATATGGAATAATTGGATCAATGATTACATTTGCATTGCAAAAATTGAGCAAAGTGGAACCAAGTTTCATTCATATGTGCATTTACATTTTTAGCATTAAATGTAAATTTAGAATTATGTATGGTATACTATATGGAAACGGTACTTGAGTTATTATTGTAAGATATCATTTCATCTTTCATTTATAAGTATACTTATTATTGCAATAAAAGTTTAATTTGTTATTAATCCCATTTAGAGTTGTAACGAAGGCCATTTAGCGGAGGCGGAAGTACAGGTTTCGACTTCCACGAAAGTGGTGGTTAACCGAGGCAGAAGTGGGTTCATAAAAAAATAATCAGTTTTTAACTTAGAAAAAATTAACCTATACATTTAACAAACAACAATTTTGCAGCTTTGTCTCCTTCTAAGCCTTTTATCAATGGTTCGCAAATTAAACCGGCTCTACCATAGAGCCCCTATGTTTAATATGGGTAAAACAAATGACAAGCGAGCTCAAAATATCAATATCGGTTCCCTCCGCCCCGTAGCCGTTTCTTCGATGTGTTTCGCACTTCAATCATACGGCTGAACTTGTCTGAAAGGCAAAGTGGCGTCGCACGTAATAACAAAACGTTAATAAACCTCCCCCAAAACTCCGTTAAGTGACATGCAGAAGTGGAGGTACGACTTCTTGCAGATGTTCCGCGGATGAGGATGCAAAGTTCCGTTACAACACTAATCCCATTAAGGCCTACGCAGTATGAACATATATAATACAAAGCTAAGGGACTAGGTTTTAATACTCACAGAATAATGGATCTGGATGGAAATAACCTGTTTTTAAGGCTCTTTTATATGTTTATGAGCGGAAATATCCTTCACCCTGTTATAATTTTGTTTCTTTTTTTTTTTATCAAATCTTATAAAGGGTATTCAAATTTGAGTTTTCACATGATTTTCCTGGAAAATATTCCTTATATAAGGAACTCTCTAATGTATGTTCTTATATTGTATTAAACATAATGCACATATGTATTTACATATGCATGTATATGTACACACATATGTAGTTGTTATGTGTTTAGCTTAGTTCTTTTCACATAATAATAATTTGAAACAAGTGCAACACATTTGTCTTTTTTTTTTATTTTGTTTTGTTTTATTGATTTATTAATATATATTGTATATTATATAGTGTCTTTACAGTCGCTATTTGTGAACCACAAGTTTTTAATTTTCCATTTCCTACTGCTGCTGTTGCTGCTGCCTGTATAGTTTGGTATTGTTATAATGTTGTGTGTTGTGTATGACTGGACGCGTTTGCTGTCAGACTGTGGCCAATTCCTTCCTTAAGCTTACGAAACTAAACTACAACTGAAACGAGCTGAGCAAACCGAACTAAACCGAATAAACAGTTCGCCGACCATTTACGCATTCACTTTCAAGCATTTCATTTATTTCCTCTGAAACTTGTGGCTGCTGGCTTTGGTTCGCTTCGCTCTGCTCCACTCGCTATGCGATAAAAACAAAATTCCTATACTACACAGTATAACCACACTCAAATTATCGTCGTTATTAGTGTCGCCATCGTCATCATCATGCATGAGAATATGTAACTGACTGTTTTGCTCCCCAAGAAAACATGTCGTCGGGTATCGGCTATCGGGTATTCAAGTGGGTTGCTTCAAGCGCCTGCGCTCTCAATCGCTTTGCTGCTGCAAAAGCTACCGTTGCTGACGCATTGACAAAGATGTTAGTCTAGGCTGCCTTCGCCTTCAGTAATACTTAGAAGGAGATGAGATGGTTGCCGGATGAAAAGCGAGTTTATGCTGTCGTCACTTTTATTACAGCTGTTGTTGTTATTGTTGTAACAGATCGATTAATTGCTATTAGATATTGTATAACCAACCATGCAATACTGAAAATAAATTTTATGTATAAGAAATGGAAGATTTAATGTCGAAATGCATAATAAACTCACAAACTACATACATATAAACATACATATATGAGTGCAACGAGTACACCATGCATATATACATGTATGGTATTATTGTTTTAGCTTATCAATAAAGCAACAAGTATAGGAATAATCAAATTACAACAATCAATTTTGCTGGTCATTTTTCAAACATGCGTACAGCAAAAATAAAACGTACAAGCATACACACATGATATGAAACTGAGTATGTACTTAAGTTACTCTCTCTCAATTTTAAAGTTCATTGTAAATTTGAGTATGACAAGTTCTATATTCCTAAATTTTTGTAAAAAAGATATGACCGTATAATAAAAAATAACTCTGAGTATCCTGCACCCTATACTTGCAATAAAGTCGAAGCATAAAAATTCAATGAAAAAAACAAAATATTAATTTCTCTTCATCGAAGCTTACATAATTTTTAACACTCCAATGTTTATATTCATAAATGTATTTTGTATAGGGACAACTTTTTCCAGTTATTAGAGAGTTCTGATTTGGACATACCAGATGCATTAAGACATTAAGCAGTAAATCGTGTCTGCACCAAAATTTCCGCTTATTATCTTTGAAACAGGAGACCATAACATAGTAGAGCATAGACGAAGTGATACTTTAGTAAGTTAGTATTAGGTCTCCGACTCACATTACATATATGTAGGTATATATATATGTACACACATAACATATAACGTACATGTACAGTAAGGCAAAGAAATAATACTTGTTCACACTCGTATCAAAAATATATTAAAGTTAATAATTGTTTTCGTGTGTTAAATCAACTATCAGGAAACCCATTGAATCTATAAAGCTTAATTCCAGCAGCTTATTCCTATTTGACGTAGCTTACCGATTAGAAATGATTTTTGCAAAGCCCATTGGGACACTTCAGCCTAAAACAGGAGAGCAAAGGTATAGCAAGAATAAAAAATTAAGAAAAAATCACCAGAAATGTTTTTTTCTTTGTTATAATTAGATAACGTTAGCCACCGATTTTACGACTACAAAAAAATTCTCTGTGCGAATGAAATAATGAAGTTGGTAGAATTGCAGTCTCTCGCTAGTGATCGAAGGACTTAACCTTTTCTGAACTTAATGCACCCATGCAGTCTATTGTTTCGATATTGTAGCGTATTCACATAAAAATATCTACACATAAATTAAGCCGATTTATATTCAACCACTTTCTGTCAGTGTTTTGCCACATATGATTGCATTTCTATCTGGGTTATCTGCATATTTCAGGGACAGAACAATGAGCTTAGGGAGCTCGTCCCATTATAAAAGAAAGAAGAAGTCAAATTTGGCTTTCAATCTTGTGTTGTTCATATTTGTATTTAATCCATTATGTGACAGCATTATTTTGTTTTTCATCCAATCAATAGTGTTCACAGATTACCACCAAGTTGTCAAAACTGAACGGTAATTTCAAGCTTCGCCTTCAAAAGATGAAATGTAGGAAATCGTATGGAATAAATTACACAGATTTTTTCAAGAGATCCCAACAGTCGAAAGTTGATCAACTTCCGACTTTGTGGCTACGCTATGGCTTTCCATTATTGTGAATGATCAAAGAACTGTTTTGCGAACCGAAAACAGATGTTTTCGAATAAAACAAAAAAGAACAATTTGGTGTTGTGGTGAATTGCAAATACCTGTTGTTTGATAATTGCCAACATGATTTCATGTTACAAATTGCATATACTTTCAATTTGCAGTATTTATTTTTGTTTCTTTTATTAAATAATAAACAATATCAAACAACAGCTGTTTTCTATTTACATACAAAAGCGCGAGAAGCTTGATCTGTAACTTAAAGCGTCGCAAGCTTCGGAAGCCTGGAAAATAACGTAAAAAACTAAGCGACTTATTTAGTTTCACATTAAGTGATAAATTGGTCTTATTGTTGCATTTTTTGAATATAATGTTATATATATTAGACTCACTAAATATGTGTTAATTGTATGTTTAAAGAGAAACAATCGAACTTCCCATCGCCAAAAAAATTTAATAAATTTCACGTGACATTGCCATACGTGTTTGTGGCAGACGTTGCATTTCCTTTGAAAGAAAATCTGATGAAACTTTATGGTGGCGTCGGACTAATATCAGAGCAAGAATACTTCAATAAACGGCTCTCACGTGCAAGAAGGAAAGTCGTTTTAGAAATATGCTACTTTTACAATTTTTAAGAGCTTAAAGTTCATCTTACTTGCAAAGTATTGCAATGCAAAACCCAAAAGGGGTTAGTGATGTTGAAATTACAAGTCACAAATAACAGTTATTCCACAAAACAATAAAAAAATAAACGAAACGACTTTTGTACTTATTTCAATATAATTGGTAAATGCTCATATATAGAAATTGAAATTTTTTTTTTAATAAACAGGAAGAAGTCCAACAGACTGCATTCATGCAAACATTATTACTTACCAATGGGCCATTCTCCGATCCCATATCAATGGGTGATACGCCGGTCGATTGATTTTCTTCGTCTTCTAAAAAATCTAAAGACGGTTCGTAGACCCATTCGCCAGATTTCAAACTTTGGCGCACTTTTCTAAACTGCATCCTATACGCGCATCGTATATTGTTAATTTTTTTTTTTTAACAATATCTATTGCGACATCGCTTTTTACATCACTTAATTCCTCTATTAAAATGTTATAGGCATTTAATTTGAATTGTTTATTATAGAACCTAACATCTTTGTTTTTCCACAATTGTGGGAAATTTTTATGCGTTTCAATAAATTCTGTCAAAAACACTGTATTTGCAAACGCAGCCATGTTTTTCACTGCTTTTTCACAGCAGCATCTACAAACAAAGTGAAGTTATAACAAACTTGCTATTTGACGTGTATTTTGGTATGCAAAAAACATCGCAAATTCAGTATTTGACAGCAATCAGACATGTTTGACAAGCCCCACAGTTACACAATAATAGTGTATTCACTCCAACCTGAATCAAGTTGATTCACTCTATTGTTCACACCAATGATTTTAAATCATGAACAACTGGTTTTTGTTTTGCTATACATTCAAATGGAATGTTGCGCACACGTTGACTAAATTTAAAAGTAAAATTTATGAAAACCCCATGATTTACAACCATTTTCAGGGTATGCAAATAATTCTAGCAGCTCCCCTGCTACGTATTTCATTAAAATACTAACAAAAATTTGACAATATCAAATTTGCCTACAAATTTTGTTTGCTTATTGTTTTGGGCCATCATCAGCTGTTTTTTGTTGGCGCACAACAATTTTTTAATACATTTCAATAAAATAAATATGTATATACATAAGTACATGATGTCAGATGAAAAAGAAGACGAATGTGTACGTATGATTGTCGTTAAAAACATAAGTAGTTCACATTTACATAACAGTTTTATTCGAATCATTGAATTTAAGAATAATATTTATGTACATACATATGTATGTATATATTTCAAGCTTTCCTATTGACACTGGTTTTTAAATATTTTTCTACAAAATATCAAATACAGTTAGTGTAAATTTCTGATTGTGCTGTGTACAATTGTCATCAAATGCTATGTTTCATATCCATTTGTTTCAAATACGTCAACATATAATGCGTTGCTAAGTTGTCATATGCCTCTCAAACTTAACAAAGTCAGTGTGTAAAATAACACATTAGTATAAATAGAACCTGAATGATTTTTCAATGCTATCAGTTGTGGTCTATGTAAAGATGACGAAGGCGTTGTGTGTTAAACAGTGGTTATATTTATAAGTAAATAAATAAATAATTGTTGTTTAAATTCTGTGCTGTGCTGTTAAATATTTGCTTCGATTTGTTAAATTGCGCCAACTTCCTACAATACCATACAAATTTTTGTGAGATTAAAACAAAAAAAAAACCATATCGTGTCCCCGCGCAGCCAGAATATTTAATCCCTTCGTGTCAAGAAACAGAAACACGAAGTTACAAAAAACGAGATCGCATTTGCATACGATGCAAAGAAATGTTCTAAACGCAGCATTTCTGGAACAAACTGTGGTTGTCTTATTCGAATAGACGACAGAAAGAAGGAATTGGAAAAATTATCTATATGAGATTTCTTTATTTTTTTTTTTTAATCGGCTCGCATCGTTTTCAAATTGGTTGTTAGTAAATTATTTTGATACTCGCTGGATTATATTTGTAAAATCAGAACAGAACACTAGTGACAACACACAAATTTATTAAAAAATTATTTAAATTGGAGTGAAAAGAAAAAAAATTGTGAATTTTTCAATATGGCTGAAGTGAAGTTACGTGATGGTAGTTGTGCTGGTAGTAGTGTCCATAATCCTGATTCGCTATACGCACAGTGCTTAAAAAGCATTGTTAGCAATACAAATAACACTGTGGCTTCTATGGACCGCGTCTTTCAATTGCGTTTTCTACCGCATCATTTGCTCATTGATGTTTATGAAGTGGTAAGTCACATAAGTTGCAAATCAAACACAAGTCGTAAAAAGACATTTCCAATTCCTTTAAAATTGGAATATATAGTTTTATTGTGAAATTACAAAATTTAATTAAGTGTATTGTCGAAAAGTCGAATACGCTTTAACGACACCATGAACAACACAGAATTTTAGGGGAAGGGGGAAACGCCTCAATACAAACCTTGTAATTTGCAACAACAAGAGAAGAGACAGAATTATCAGAATTTTTTTGTTTGTAATTTGAGAAAAAATAATAATAATAATGTTGGCCATTACACAAGATTTGTTCGCTTTAGCAGGACAACAAACCAGTTGCTAGGTGCTGAGATATTAAAAGATTATTTTACCAATACATACTTATATTATTTGGACTATGTGCATATTATTAGGCAAAATTGCATAAATACAAACAATTAACTTATTTCTTATTTTGCAGATGTCTTCACACGAATCTTTAAAAAATATTTTGTTCGAACAACTATCTGAAATAAATATATTCTTGACACTGTTGAGTTACAGACCAGCTCGCTCCAAACTTCATCGAATCCTTGGTGAACTGATTAATAGTAAAAAAATGCTGCCATCAATTTTGCAGAAAAGCTACTTGATGCGTTTTAAGATAGACGAGAAACTGTTCAATAAATGTACGGCTTTAAATCATACAAACGTTTGTATATTTCAGCGCCGAAAAATTATGGAATTACAGTATAGAAATGATAACTTATGTAAAAATAATGCGTCATTGAGAACAGCTGTATGCTGTGATTTCATATGCCCAGAAATCGGTAATTCAGTCTATCAGTGGACAGTTGACCGTGGCGCTGGTACTGGTAACAAACCATTAAAATATTCAAGGAACGATGCAAATGATATTGATCTTGATGATGGTTTTGATATTGATCCCGTTGAGTCAGGTTTTCGTCTTGGTACGTTTCTCGCTGAAGCCGGCTGGGTAGCAGAAAGCATTGAGATTTTCGAATGTGTCAACTCTTATTTGGAAATATTAGGTCTAAACGATATGTATCCTATAATGCGTATAGACTGCTTGCAAAGGTAAATATTCAACAAATATTTATTGCATATTCAACAAGTGCTTTTGAATTAATGGTACTATCCGTTTCTTTGTTTCCGTTAAAACAGACTTTTGCAATCGCAATCACTGCATTGTGACTTCAAGGCAGCATCAAGTACTGTCGACACTATACGCTATCTCTGCAACATGAATGATGTACCACAGAGTTTGAAAGCTATAACATTTTCACAAATCTCGGCCATGTATTTTGCACGTAACGAATACAGCAACAGTTATGAATGGTGTATTTCAGCAATGAGCGAACTTAACGAAACAACACCCACTAGGTTTGTTAGTTATTGGTTTTTAACACCATTATTTTACTAAATTTATTGTTTGTATTATTATGTACATATGTTGTTGTTTATGTTAAATCCTCAGAATCAAAATTGATGTACTAAGACAAGCAGCGAAAGCTTGTGTGGTCAAGCGTGACTTCTCTCGGGCCAATATGCTTATCTGTCAGTCGATTTGTCGAGCAAAGTAAGTGATGTTATTACCTACTAAAAATTGTACTTATTTCGAAATGTCATCATAATTATACTTGGTTGATATGATTTCAGGGAAGCATTTGGTACCAATCACCAAAAATACGCTGATACTTTACTTGATTATGGTTTTTTCTTGTTGAATGTCGATTCAATTTACTTATCCGTATTGATATACAAAGAGGCACTTGATGTAAGGCGTCAGATTTTTGGTAATCGCAATTTCTATGTAGCCATTGCACATGAGGACCTTTCGTACGCTTCCTATGTACACGAATATAGTTCTGGTGATTTCACCTGTGCCCAGGATCATGTAGACAAAGCAGTTGACATTATGAAAGATCTCGTCCCTAGTAACCATTTAATGCTCGCTTCAGCCAAACGGGTAAAAGCATTGCTACTTGAGGAGATTGCTCTAGATAAAATGGCCGATGGTATGAATGAGGAGGGATTACTTAATCAATCAGAAGAACTTCATAAATGTGCTCTGCAATTATCACTCGAAGTGTTCGGTGAGGTGAATGTGCAGACAGCCAAGCATTATGGCAATCTTGGACGTTTGTATCAAACAATGAATCGTTTTGAAGTGCGTTTAAATGTAATATAAATAAGTTGATGGAATTTTAATGATTATGAAAAATGTTTACAGGAAGCCGAAAGTATGCATCAGAAGGCAATTAAAATCAAAACAGATCTCTTGGGCGCCTATGACTACGAAGTGGGTTTATCAATTGGACACTTGGCTTCGCTTTACAACTATCAAATGAAAAAGTATCGCCAAGCTGAAGATCTGTATTTGCGTAGCATTGATATAAGTATGTTTAATTCAAACCATAAATTGGGTTTCTCTTTACCTGAAATATTGTTGTAGGCCTGCGTTTGTTTGGTCGTTCATATTCAGGCCTTGAATATGACTATCTCGGCTTGTGTCATGTCTATGAAACATTACATGAATTTGAAAAGTATTTGCGCTATGCAAATATCTTGGAAGGCTGGCAACTTTTGCGCGGCCAGAATATTGCACGAAATGTAAGTATTCTCTGTTCATTGTACTTGCATATACTTTTTTTTTAATATAAAATTTTTATGTATAAATATATAGAGATTCAGTTATCCTCCAACAAGAGAGACGTACCCAATTGAAGATGTCAAATATCAATTTTTCACTATGGTTATCGAAAATATGATCGATAAGTAAATTGTCTTGCTTGCTTGGTTGCATGAATGCACAAACTCAAGATACAAGAAACGCTAAAAAGCGATAACAAAAAAAAAAATACTCAAAAAAAAAAAATACCAGCAAATGCAAATTGAAAAACAATCAAACAAAAAAATGAAATGAAAAATCTGTACTCAAAGTTATCTTCAAGTTGCCAGATTAATGAAACAACTCGAAAATTTTTTTTAAATAGTTAAACATACTATATAATAAGCTTTGCATGGACCATACAAATAGACAACGGAATAATCGCCTTTATATTATTATTATTATATTTTTTATCAAAATTCATTACCGTATTATATTTTTAATATATCCCATGGATCTTCTTGATAACAAGATTTTCTCTTAAATATTTGTTAAAAAAAAAACTTAACAGGGCAACGAAAAAATAAATAAATAAAAAAACGTTAGAAATATTTGAAAAGAAAACTTAATACTTTTGTAGAATACAATACAATTTTAAAATACATTTTTTTATGTATATAAAAATCCGATTGTATGTCAATAATTTTTTTTAAGTTTGATACGCAACAATTTTATGATTTGATAAACACCAGTACGTTATTTAAATTTAATTCTTATGAAACTTGAGAAGTCTGGGAAGGTGAATGGAAGATATCTGCTTTTGTAGATCATCTAATATCATTTGCTACCGTCGTAGTTTTATTTCAATTTTAATAGAAAGAAATATAGTACAATATACTTAATTTTAAAAGATACTTACTGAAGTTAAAATTCTAGTTGTCTATTCGTAATGGCCAAAGCCGCTTTACGTTTGTAAAATTATTCGTTTTTTTTTAAATTCATGTACCTAAATTTTTTTTAATATGCAAACTATTTGCGAATATCTTATAAAGCGTAATAAACAACAACAACCTGATATTAATATCCTATATATACGTACATACATACATACTTAGTACAGCAATATGCAAATTAAAGAACAAAAAAGAATACTGTATAATTTCGAATTTATTTGCAAACAAACAAACATATACAGAACACAACACAACACCCACATAAGGGCCCCTGACCGGAACGGAACTCAACACGAAGTACGAACTCTGTAATACTCTTAAAAAATCTCCAAGAGACTAACAAAATCTTTTAGTGGAGCGTCCATTGTAAATCTAGTCAATGAAGGCCTGACGTGATATCTCGTTATACAATATATACATACATTCATACATAACCTGCTCTTGTTTATTATTTCCTTTAACTGTACATATTGTACTTCCTCCTACGATTTTTTTTTCTAATTCAAAATACATACATACATGCATAGAAACCTTAGAAAATCTTAAGCCTACATAAAAAATATAAAAACAAAACAAAAAAAAAAATGTAAAAAATGTGTTATACTATTTTCATTATTTAACTTGATGTTTCAGTGAAAATAATAAAAAAAATAAAAAAAAAAGGTTACTTCGAATTTAACTTTATTTTATTTACCCAAAGTTGTTATAATTCTATTTAGCTTGATCTTTTGCATTAAAAGGTCATCTTTAATAACGATATGTATTACCACTGGGGATTGAGTGATCTGCTCTTGTCTAGTGCTTCCACGAGGATTGTTCACATTTACTACCCACGCAAACAACGTTTTCAATAGTGTGAATAAATTGCTTAAGCTCCTAGCAGAAACTTCCTGGAGTAAGAGAATGAGGCGTTTGGACACTCCTTTCTTTTTGGATTTCTTTCGTCAGTGATGCTCTATTGGGACATTTATAATTTTGTCAAAACAGAACAGTATTGACCATCTCCACCAGCAAACCAAAGATGTATCAATATGCCAGCATAATGAGCTGCATTTTCTGGCATCACACATGAGAGCACACCCTAATATCAGCACTATCACGGGCATTATTGATGTCAGGAGATACAAAGATGAAAATACCCTTTTTATTAGGCTAGTCGCTATAAGTCGGGTCGTGATCAATTACATCTAAGGGGACTTGAAAATGCATTATAATCACACCCAAATAGTGTTGTGCCAGGAGGCCGTCCTTCACCTGTTGATTATAGCGAAATGAGACTCTCGTAGTACTCGGATCGCGTCACCACATCAGTTAAGGTCGGATTGGTATCTTACCCTCCAGTGCTACAGGGAATGTATAGGTCTCTCTGACAACAATTGCTATCCGCAGTATGGTGGTTCTTCTCATAGTACTGTTCACTATTTTAAACTATAAACCCATTGACTTGTGGCTTCGACGGATAGAGGTGGCTTATTTTTTAAGGCCTTTGATTATGGTCACGGCAAAGGCAAACCTGATCGGAAAATGCAATGTTTTGAATTTTATCGGTGTGTCAGTAGCAATCATATGAATTATTGACAGCAAAAACGTTCACCCCGATGTTTTGCACTTTCGGTAGAACGTAATTGGGTTATACCTGCAGTTTCTATTCTATTTGTTTCTGCATATCATGCGACCCCATCATCGTTATTACAATAATCATTTGTATTAATTCCTATCAGTATTAACAGATTTATTATATTAATTAGTTAAAAAATTTAGTTGAATTTAAACGAACCAACTTAAGGATGATGAAATGGTAAACTAAAACCCAAAAAAAACTTTAACCAAACCATGTTAAAAAAAATTTTGATCGATTGCTCTATGGGTCCGGAAAACATGCGTTCCTATCAAACGTACAAACGATTTTATATTAGTAAGTATATTGAAGATATGTAGAAAAGAATATAAATATGAACATTTTTGATTTCAGATCCCACATGAAAGTCGAGAGAGTCTTACGTAAACATACACCTGCCCAAAAGTTCTTATCTCACGATGCAAAACACAGAATTTATATGCGTGTTTGAATTACACTGTATAAAAAACAAAAATTCAGAAATTCATCAATCTTTTTAAAGTAATTTTAAAGCAGACTCCACCTGATGGAGTAGTTAAGTGTCAGGCCCTTTCATATATGGGTTTTTTTTCCGAGTCTCCATTCTCGTCATAACCTATAATGATGTGATTCGTGTGATGAATGTATAATTAGAATTAACACGCATGTACAAAGTTTACGCTACTATCTTTAGAGAATATACATTTAACATAGTAAAGTGGAAGGTGTCCAACAGTAATAGTGAACGATACTGTCAATTACCTAGGAAGACCCAAATTAAATCGATATAGATGCCGCTAAAAGTAAATAGCAGAAAGCTGTGGTGGCTCCTTGGACCACGGCAGCAGCATAGAAAACCAAGTTCGACTCTGTAATGCAGTTTTGAAGCCGGTATGGACATATGCAATGCAACTGTGGCGAACGTCAAGTAGTTCCAACATGAGATACTGCAAAAATATCAGTCTGTGACTCTAAGTACAATATCAAATGATCCTTGGTATGTAAGCAATTTTCAACTACATAAAGACCTCAAAGTACCATTTGATGGGATGAAATAAAAAAAATGTCCTACATACGGCCTAAGCCAACAATCAATGCTTTGCAATACGGCCCAAGTACCACTCTGCTACACTGGCAATGAAGACAATTTTTTTTTTTTTTTTTCTCGGAGTCTTGCACTATATATAAATTTTTGCGTACCTGTGGTCCAAATCACTATGTCTTCCTCAATGTGGCCCAAGGTAACAAAAAGGTTGCACACCTCTGGTCTGTACTGAACAATCGATCAGATGTTAGTCATTGTATTGCAAGATTATGCAAGATAATATATTTGGCAGAAGCTTTGAAATATGACTAATATTTTTACTAAAAACCAGTATAGCTTCATCGGAAGATGCCGATGTGTATAAGTTTTTAATAAAGTTTGTAACACACAGAAGGAGGTATCGGAGACCCCATAAAGTACATATTTATGTATATTCGTGAACTTTTTGTTTTTTAAGTTATCGAATTAAAATTATGAAACTTATAAGGGTCATCCATCATGTAAATTTCAAGGTCCTAGGATTAGTGGATTGCACAGCTCCTATACAAATATGGCGATCACAATGTTGAAATGCAGTTTATTTACTGTTGTTTCAGTTGCGGGCAGTTCCCAAAGCTGTATACCATAGGTCCATACCGTTTCAGTATGGCCTTTCAGCTTCGATTTTTATCTGAAGATCTAACTCATTCTTCGAAGTTTCAAGTCCAACTGCTTCTTTTTTTTTGTCATAATATAAGGTTACCAGGATCCAAATGAAAGTTTCTTCTTATGTAGTAGTTAAGTTAGATTAGGCTGGTAGCCAGTACCGAGATCAACACATTTAGGCAATTAAAGGAGAGAAAAAGAGGTATGAGAAGCAAGTACGCTAGCTGGGAATACCGCATATTTAAAGGAAAGGATGTAACATCTTTATTTTGATCGCCAAAGCCTTGTTTGCATTAACAAGGTACACATTAGGACATAAGGGGATATTAAGACGACATCACTGTCCCCACCGACCCCTTAACTAACTATGAAGTATACACACACTTCAAAAATGATATGTTAATAGAAATGTGTGCTTAGAAATCATAATTATAGTAAAAACGTAGTATAGTAGATAGTCAATCTAGTAGTAGTACATATGTATAGTATATTTTGAAAAAAAAAAACAACTATCTAAATCAGTATTCGAACTAGCGTCTTCCGTGTTATATGTTAAATTTGAATGTACAAAGCGAAGCCAAGCCAAGTCAACACATGTTTATGTAGTTATGCTCAGTCTTTCAACTCAAACTCACGTCACTTCATCACTTCTTAGAAGTCAGCTCAGGAATATCAATAGGTCAGGCGAATCCAAGCAGTGTTACTATACATAAGTAAGTACTATGTTACTATGTATTCATGCCCAAGTGGTTCACTCACTCGCTTACTTATTTTGACGACAACCGATCGAAATTATCAACAATCTTACGATGCACTTAGTAGTGGGTTTTTGAGCTGCTCTCACTCTCGATCTCTCTTTCTCTGTAGGTCTTTATATCTCTGGACTGGTTAACACATTCACTTACTACAATTTATTTGTTTGTTCGTTAGTAAAGCTTGGATTGGTCGACTTTTTGTTGTTGTTGTTACTTTGTTTTGTGTTTTGTTGACGGTTTTCGTTTCGTTTTCTTTTTTCGTAGATTTTTTGTTATTTTACGTTTTCCCTGAGACAAACTAACTTGGCCATCAACAACTCATCTACGATCAGTTGGTGTCTTTGCGCGGCTGTGAACGGTTTCGAAATAAATGCCATTAGCTCACCACGGTTGAACTCGATTTGGCTTGATTTGATTCTGTACGCGATTCAATGCATTTTTACGTGAGAGAAATTTGAAATTTCATTTCATTTAAAGAAAAATTATATACATATATGAAATGAATAATTTTATATGAGAAAAGAAAACAAGAAAAATCATAAGTTTTTCTTTGCGTTTTAAGATGAAAATTGTTAATTGTGATTTTGTTTTTCTTATGGACAGTGGTTTTCTTATTAATTTCATATCTACTCAACTCACAATATAGTATAAAATATTTTAAATGAGGCCAAGTGACCACCACCAACTCCACCACCATCACCACAAGCTTACATATTGTACATAAATCGCGAAAGTTCGAAGTACGAAAAAAAAAAAATTAAAAATATATGAAAATGAAAGCATTTATGCAAATTTTCATCGAATATTTAATACCCTTTATATTATGTACATAGAAAAAGTTAAACAAATTAAATAATCAATGGCAATGAGTCAGGAAAGGATTTATGAATCTTCTTAAACTCAGAGATAAGAAATAACCAACTAATTAAATGAATAGATGAAGAACAGACATGATAACCTACTACTATACCATATAATATGTCAGGATTGGCTAACCCAAACCCAAAATAATCTGCTCATGTCAATTCCTCAACAAAAATCCTCAATCCATTCCTCTTCTTTTCAATTCAATTCAATTCATGGCGTGCCTTACTGACCTAAATAGATGATGATGTATGTAATAAAGATAATATTGTCAATGAACATTTAGTGTCTTATAAATGATCTTGAATGGGGAAAAATTAATGTATTAAGTCAATATCAGTGTGTGAGTAAGTGAGAGTAAGCTAAGATATACCAAAATTGGTCTATTGCACCATAAAAATATTTTAGCTTATCTCCAAAAAATGTACAGAATTACAAAATATGTTACAATACATTATACTACAAAAGTGACATAGCAGCATAAATAAGTCTTGTACATATTTGGTAGATAAAAGTTACCTTATAAGTTACAGCATTCAATTTATATACACTCCACTCTAATGTGAATATTAACAGTTATTATGAACATTAGTTTGATCTTTGCAATGTCACTTAAGACCCGTATATAGTAGTATATATTTGTTAGCACAGTTAGTCGATCGTAATCAATATATAAATAGTAAGCAGAGTATTCATTATTCTGTCCCTTGTCGTGATTTGACAAATATAAATTATAGTAACTTTTCATATAACCCAAGCCAAAGCTTCCGACTTAATCCGCTTTCACATTTTTACCCCTACAATGTACTTGGAGTGAGTTTAAGTTCAAAAAATACAATTATCTATTCATATAAATGATAGGTTAGGTTAGGTTACGCGAGTTTATCGAGAAGCCTTACGTCTCATTGAGATGCCTGATTATATAGAAAAGGAAGGGGAAAGGTAGGGACAGGATTGGGGTAGTACAATATAATATTACGGTATCCATAGTTGCTCTCAGAGGTTCTCATTCAGCTTCTTAAACTAACCAGTTGAATCCACAAGCAAAACCAAGTCTCACAGTGGTAATGTTGTCGTACTGCCCAAATCTTCAAAAAAGACTTTCCGAGAAGATAAGTTCGTCATACAAGAAGAGCAGGGCAGTCACATAGGAGGTGTTGAATGCTTTTTGATTCTTCCTCAACTTCACAGCTAAGGATCATTCATCCATTGGATCATTAAGCCAATTTTTCCGTTAGAACTCCCGTCATCAACCGAATACTTTTCTTGTTGAAGTGTAGAAGCTCGGAGGTTTGTTTTAGTTGGTAGCAAGGACAGAGTATCCTAGCATGCCTGGTAGCTACTTGTGTTTCACTTCGAGGCCTGAAAGGATTACCTTTTTAAGGGCACTCAACAGCCATCTCGTTACCTGTAAAACCATAATGACCTAGATTAATGTAATTGAGTGCTGCCGAGCTTGGTAACGGTAAAAGATACACAGGATGGAAGGTTTAGTTTTTTAATTGCCAACAATAATTTGAAGTGCTATGAAAACTGTCCAGAAAAGCTGATATTTACGAGTATATCTTCTTATTTCACAGATGAAAATCTGCATAGATGTGTTTTAGTATTTATGGGTTATATATAATATTTAGAAAATACTTAACTTATTGAGTAAAGAGTACATAAGCTTAAGTAAGACTAAAGGTGCTCCGTTTAGTTTTTTTTTGTATTGTTATGATAACATTTTGTATCCGGGTTATAGGTTTAACTCAATCTTTAGTTTTCTCAAAAATACTTATAATACATTTCAGTGTATTCACTTTGTTTTTAATATTTTTACTTTCACATGTGCCCAAAACTTTTGACTTCAACAACAATAAAGTGCATATCAAGAGGGCAACATAAACATAGATACATACATATGTAAGTACATATGTATTTACAATATGTACTAAAGTACCATTTATGTTTATGTTTAAGCCAAGACGATCTTGACCGTGTTTCACTACTACGAGTAAAATTATTGACGATGACGATGATGTTCTGCATGCTCACATGCGCTTGCGCCTAAACAGAAACGAACCTTGTCTGAGCAGCTAAGAAAGCTACCCAACAGCTTTTTTTTCTGCTCTTTTGTTATTGTTTTTGTTGTTACCCTAGTCTTCAATCTCCATTTTCCATGATGTGATGATGATGATATGGTCTTGATTAGTATTATTAAACAGTACACGTAAAATATCATGACAGGCAACTGCTGAATAAAAATGATGTACGAGTGTGGTATTGACTGACGCGTGTAACATGGAGCGAAGAGTACATAAATAATGAGAATGGAACTATATACAATATATAGCTACATACATAGTATAGGTATATAAATCGATTTAAATGGGTGCCTTCATTTTTTATCATGTATGGTTACGGTTATGTATTTGGATTCTGTTGTTGTCTTACATTGTCAACTACAGTCAGACTCGTCAATAACGAAGTCGTTGGGACCGGTGAATTCCTTTGCTATAGTGGAGTTCGTTAGAGATAGTTCCACTGTATAAATAAAATCTCTAGTCGCGCACATTTCCCACAGGACAACATCTCTCGTAGGATAAATTTGTTAGTCCCATTTTATGTTTTTAGAGTAAAATACATTCCGGACATCACCTGTTTCATTGGAACCCTAGTTGTCCGTCCATGTGAGATTTTACTGAATCCCTCTCACTACTATATACAATAGTATTCTATCAATCATTTAAATTCACAGACCTAATAATATATACATATACATATATATATACATAAATATATACATATGTCGACTTATCCTCTGTGCGTGTCTATGCAGACTGGTAGTATCTCAGTTGAGATATCTAGCTGAAATTTAATATAAACTAATCAACTACAATACTAATGGAAAGAACAAAATTTATATTATGTTTTCTGTAATAAAACTGTATGGGGATTTGCTCTTCCAGAAATTGAAGAACTCTGACAAACAACAATAGCTAGTCTCTTTAATAAATAGCATACGTTTACATTGAAAAAAACGGAAATGAGTACACAGTCACACTGCTTATCACCATCACTTTATTACTAATAATACGTATAATATTATTCACTACGTGAAGAGTATAAAGATAATGCCTATGCACACTTGCTTTGTTGTTTATTCTGTTTTTTTTTTTTTATATAACACATAAATATACGTACATATCTAAATGTCCTGAATACTTACTGCATTTGAATGTGAGAAGTACAATGACTACTATTTCCCCACATATATCCATAATTTATTTTAAAGACTATTATGTATTCACTTTTAAATATTCACATTTTATTGCACGCAACTACTTGCTACAATATGGATCCCTTGTTAAATTGCTAGCGATTTTGTCAACTCAATTGTCAAGTAGTCTAACTAGCAAAAGTTGAGTTTCGTCAAGTTGACATTTATTGTGTGTCTCGAATTTAAAGGTTCTTAGTTTAGTTTTGTAAAGAGTCGCACAAAGTTAACTAACGCCTATATATCATTTTTTTTTTTTTTTTTTTTTGCCAATAAAAAAGTTGTAAGCCTCATTACAGGGCTCTCAAAACGTGCTGTTTTTATTTCATTATTATTTATGTTAGTTTAAAAAAAATTATGTGAAAGAAATAAAGAATCAATTATTATTTCAAGACCCCACCCATGTCTTGAAAACAGTTCGAACGCTACCATATTTCAGCAAAAAATTCCGAATAGAATCAATTCAAATTAGTTACTGAAAAATATTTTACAATAATACTTATATATAAAAACAGCAGCTTACTAATGTGCCCGTCAGTTTTGGATAGTAAACAGAAGACACCATTGTATACTACAGACTAAATTAAGTGAGGGTCTACCATTCATACTTAGATGTTTATGGCTTTGAAAATTCGTGCCAAATAGAACTACAATACTTCGAAACAATAACGAAGCATTAGAAGTATGCGTTGTCTGTATTTTGTTAAAAAACAGCGACTCCAGCTAATTTTAGTGATGATTTGCGCTTTATTGGGCTTCCTAACAACGGCAGCAGTTGCAAAGCCAACACTTTCATTCAGTTTGCCGCAAGGATTTCAAGGACTACCATCCTTTCAGTCCTTTACCCAACAAATATTTGAACAGCGTAGTATGCGTCAAATGAAAACTTACAGGTGAGTGAAAATGTCATATTTAACTTATCAATATTTCATATTTTACTTAATTATACATTAACTAATGGTATTTTGAATATATCTTTCTATGGACAAATGTTATTTACAAGTACATATTGTCCTTCAAAAGAAGAGCAACGAAAGATACACAGAATGAAAATGAAAAGGAAGGAAGAAATTGAATAAGAACTACAACCTAATTCTATTTTATTCAGTGGATTGTATGTACAAATACATACATACATAGTTTTAAAGATTCATATTTTGATTCCTTGTACCAATCAATATCTGTACTATGTGTATATCGATTGAACTTTTGCCATATTGATCTGAAATTTTAAAATGCTTAAAGGATTTCCATCGAACTTATAACATAAATTTAGTATATGCACAGTTCTATGATCTGCAGAGAATGAAATATTTTCACGATCTGAGAATAAATCCTACCTGAATACAATAGAAATCCAAAAACCCCAAAAATGTCAGAAGACATATAAGTTTTACCTTAATTCTTGTTAGAAGCTTCGAAAGATTTGCATAAGTAACCCAATAATTTAGTTCACCTACATATTAGATTGGATTAGATTATATGAGGGGGAAGGGTGGGATCTGTTCACATAGTCTCCCCCATAGTTAAAGTTTTTTCGAGATTCTGGTATTCATCAAGAATTCAAAGATTTTCTACAGAGATAAATCTACAATTTCAGTTGGCTCTTGCAAGTCCTAGTTACCTTGATATTGGAGTCTTGCCCAAGTTAATCCCTCACAGTGGCATATCAAATCCTCAGGTGTCGCATTCTCATCATTACATAGTCTACATTGGTGCAATGTCCTGTTAAGAAGCTTGAGACTATACGATTACCTTCCCGAGTTAATTTTATTACTTCTTGTGTTCTTTTGCAAACATACTTCTCTAAATAATAACCTGTTCTGATCAAAATCTGATATTAATTTATTTTTTTTACCAAATTAGTGGAAAACGAGTTAGTAATGAATCATTGGTTATGATCTACTACCATGATTTGACGATTGCAGTCACTGAACTAGGCTCACAAAAACTTCTGCTAGGCTGTGAGCTGATTGAAATATAGTAAGTTGAATATACACATACTGAATGAAAGCATTAAAAGCTTCATAATTCCAATTTCTTTTGAAGTAATGATAAAGATGGCAAAATACTGCTTGACGGCCTTGCCAAATATAATCGCCCATTGGAGATTACATTTGATGAGATGGTAAAACTAATGGATCAATGTGAGCGTGTAGATAAAACGAATTATGCAGCACATCAAAAGTCTAAATCACTCGAAGGCGATACCAAGAAAACAGCTAAATCATCCTTCAATAAAAACTCAAATAGTGCCTCAGTAGGACTGGCTGTCAATATATTTCCACGTAGTCCATTTTCACTGTTCAGCGGCATAATACCGGGTGAGTACAATACTTATGAGCATAAGCAATCAATAGAAATCTAATTATGTAGTTTCATGCAATATTAGGTACAAAATGGTGTGGCACCGGGGACTTAGCTGAAACATACAGCGATCTTGGCAGTGAAATGACCATGGATCGTTGTTGCCGTCAACATGACTTGTGTCCAGTAAAAATCCGGGCATTTCAAAATAGATATGATCTTATGAATGATTCCCTTTATACAAAGTAAGATAATAGAATGGAATAAATCAGATCATCAGATCATGAAATTTATTTCTTTTTCATTGTGTTAGATCTCATTGTGTATGCGACGATTTGTTATATTCATGTTTGAAGAAGACAAACACTTCAGCATCACAGCTCATGGGTTCTATTTACTTTAATCTAGTGCAGGTGCCATGCCTAAATGGTGCTCAAAATAACTATGAGTTCCGCGCAGCCAAAGCGGGTTTCTAAATACATAAATATATATCCTATATATCCTGCCAAATTCCAAGATTAACATATGATTATGATGAGGTGGATGTGGTGTTCTACTTTTGTTTATATATAGTTTTTTTTTTTTTTTTGTTACAATTATTACATTGTTATATATTATATTATTTTTATATTTTGTTTTTAAAAGGATTATTACAATATATTTTCAATGGACATTATTAAGGTGACATTTGTTCATTTAACATATTATTATTATTTGTTTAGAACAATATATTTTTATGAATTGTAACATATATTGTAAGTTATATATTTGTTTTTGTTATTAATATTTATAGGTATATATTGTAGTAAATACATAATAAAATTGTTTATCTTGTTTTTATTTATTTCTTTTTTCTTTTTTTATTCTTTACTTTTACAATTTGTTTGTCTTTTATTTTATATTGTTATTTGTTAGTAGTCAGTGGAAATTTTTGTATATAAACTCTTCTTTCTTTCTATTCTTATCTTAACAATTCATGATGATTAATACAATAACAAGTCATTTAACAAATCCTTGACTTCAATTACGTAATAAAAAATACACGCACTCAAATAAATAGGTATATATAAATTTTAAAAACAACAACAACAAAATACTAAGTGTATAAATGCATTTTGTATTTTGTATAATTTTCTTTGTTTGTTTGGAAATTTAATTTTTGTTATCAACAATTTATACATATGGTATGGTAAAAGGTTTAAGGTACATGGAATGGGATTGAAACCAAAGCGTTAGTTGAAAGTCTATGTAAAATATTGCATCTTAATATCCTGGATGAATCGCCCACAAAATCAGGATCCAATCCAATCCGATCATTGAAATACAATAATTGTTTCGAAATCTTAACTACTTGATTTTTTATAAAATTATATCCTGGCTGAGATTCAAATAATGGAGTGAGTAACTTGTGAAATGAGATTAAAATTTCATTGAATTGTTCAAAAATAAAACAAATTTTGTGAGCGATTTGTGATGTCTAAATAATCCATTAACATTGATCAAAGGCAAATGGATTGAATAAATTATATGTATTTAACTGTAATTAGTAATATTCTGTACCATTTTTGATTTCATTTCATTTGATTTGATTTCTTATATGTATAACAATAAATCTTTTTTCGTTAATCAAATATTGTAAAATTTTGTATAATTAATATATAGTATATTTATTATAAAAAAAAAAAACAAAGGCTAAACCAATATTATGAATACGTGTCTTTATACTTTTTTTGGTTAACAATTTGTTTTGAAATTACAATAATAATAAAACACAAAACAAAAGACTGAACTTTAACATCGGATCACCGAAGTTTCCATACAAATATATATGTATATACATTTCACACACCCCTCCTAAAAAGTGCACACTAAGTATTGAGTATTTTAAGAAATGCACAACTTGTCGAAATTCAATTGATCTAATATTTTAGATAATTACTTAGAATAAAATCTCTATAAAAATGCTAACTTTAAACTTAACTAAGAGGCCATTCAAACATCTATATAAAAATGACCATTATAGATTATGATAAAGAGTTCAAAACTCCAGAGCGTGTGCTATGCCACTGACCAGACTCCGATATCTAGGTAACCTGTACTTAGAAACAAATGCAATTGGAGATTAATCTTGGAATTCTTGATGAATACCGGAATATCTGAGGAATAGGCCCATTGACAACGTTAACAGATTCCGCCCTTCATCATACTCTAGAATGTAAAAGATTACATCCGATTGTAAATGATTTGAAAATAAATTTGCAATGTGACAAATAAAATTGTATTAACAACAAGTCATAATAAATACCCAAAGATTCCTAAGTAAAAATATTCAAGAACAAATACTAACATAACTAAGCTCCCAATTGTTGCTTGATATATGTATACATTTTTTAATTTATACAGAGATTCCATATTGTATATCAAATACTGGACAAATCGGTCTTACTTTTGCATATAGTATATGTAACTTACTTTAGTCTTAAATAAGCTTACAACATTCAACTGTAGCATCATTTTAAAGTAAATTTTATATGTTTGTATTTAATACTGCATAGAGACAGTCGAGGAAAGGCAGACTGACAAGACCCAATCGACTTTCATTATTGGTCAGGGGTTGGGGTCTCTGATGAACAACAATCACGACTAGAAGTTATAATAGCTATTCACCACAATAGTGTGAAAGATATACATATACATGGATATAATAACAAAAATTTATATCAATTCATATTTTAAAAAATTAAACAAAAAAACATAATAAGAAGATCGAGGCACTAAAAATTGTTAATTGCATATGCATATGTGTGTTATAATATAATATTGTATATTCGTACCGAAGTTTGTTCGTTGTTCTTCTGCGGCTGTAATATGCAACGAGCAACAAGTGTATTTAAAAAATACTAGCCACATTCGGTGCCGGTTGGGAATTTGTCGGTGTTGGCTGTGTTGGACGATCAATGTCCTGATAACTACGCTGTTGAGTGGTTGGAAAGACAGATCCAGTCTGAAGGGTACCTCCACGTGTGGTAAACTCACGATAGAGCAAGGCAACACTCATTGGACGTATGAGTAAATTTATGATTGCAAAAGCAATCGCCCAGCCATCTGCAAATTAATAATTTATTTAATTAATAATCCACAAAACCACATGACAGAAATGAATTCAAATTAAAGATTTATAATCGTTCTTAACCTATGACTTACTCATGTAATTGAAATAAAGAATGATGCATACTAGATCAAAGAAAATACTACAAGTATTAATAATGAGTGCCTGAAAGGAGAATAAGAGGGAAGAATGTACTTATGTATGTTTATGTTTATAAAAATAATAAAAGAAAAGAATAGTAAAATGCTAAAATAATCATATACTATGTATGTATTGTACTATATATCTACATATCAAGTTCATCAAGTTCGTTCATGTTTAAATACATTTTACCTACATACCTATACTCGTAATTTTCATACCTGCAGGGAATATTTACAATATTACCCAGACAAGTTTGTCTGTTCAGGTTTGATTTGCTCTTCGGCATAAAGGCAATGATGGAGCCCCGTTCAAGTGAAATGTAATACCCAAAATATGTGAAGTACTTAGGTAGGCTTGATAAAAGATTGACATGGAAAGAGTACATTGCAGTCAAAAAGGCAAGCGACTAGACTTGCGCTAAATGCACTGGTTATTAAGCCGAAATTCCAGGCGCAGTCTAAAAAACAAATGTACTTAGGACTATTTGGACTTAAGGCATCCAAATATGGGGATCAGCAGCAGAATCTAACGTTGAAAACCAGAAGAAGGGTATCTTCGATTATGCCGTATACGTTATACTCTTCTCGCATCCGCTAGAAAAGGTTTTTGCTCTTTGTTATAGTTTGAGTATCAACAAAGAACACAGTTTGAGTGGCACTTTATTGTGCAATTACTCTTTATTGTGCAATTACTCATTATAAGTTCGTCATTTAATGCCCTGGGATCATTACATGGTTGGTGGATATGAACCAGAAACTTATAACGTCCAAATCAGTTCGATCGAACCATAAATAAAAAAGTTTTTCTAATAAGAACCTTGGGGTTTGTATGCGGGGTACCCTCCCTGTGTATTGTACATGGTAAATAGAAACCTATGTACAAAATTTCAGCTCTCTAGCTCAAAAACTAAGGGACTAGTTTGCATACAGACGGACATAGCTAAATCAACTCGTCTCATCGAGCTGATCACAAATATATATATTTTATGTGGTCTGCGATGTCCCATTCTGTGTGTTACAAACTTCATGACAAACTTGTAATACTTTTGATTCCCGTCAAGAGTATAATGCCTTACGACCCCTGTTGCATACGTAATGCAAATGTTCATAAAGATTTCCTGTTCCAAATGTCACGAAAAAGATCAGCAGACACAGCACAAGGCACAACGAAAGGCTCAACCAACATACCAATAGCTTGCCCATAAGTCTTCTCGACAACTCTTGGACAACGTTTCAGCTCAAGAGATTGCACCTGTCCTTACCGAAGAACATCATCAATTTAATGTCTTCACTCTGAAGAATGAATATTGTATATTTTCCTTATCGGGTCTCACAGACTCGCCTGCACTTTGGTGTTAAATATTTAATCATGAAAATAAGATAATTTTATACGAAATATCAGGTCTCAAAAGATTATGTGGGGTGTGGACACGAGTCTATCTATTCATAAACTTTCCATAAAAATACAAATACCAGGTGTCAAACGAAATTCAGGAATATCATCATACTTTGGAAGAATGGGTCAGAAGATGGAACATGGTTATTTTACGACCAGGTACAAGAACGTGAGGATTGCTGGCACACAAAGATCTCTTGCTAATGCAGTCCCTGAAGCGACGACAATTTGTACTCCTTTTCCTATAATATAACTTAAGAAATATTGTAAAATTAGATACCAGGTGTCTTACGAGCATTTTGACCAACGACTTAACGCCTCATAATGTAAAAAAAAAAACATACGAGTATATTGTATACTACTATATAATACAATTTTTACCATCAATATAAGCACTCTTTTTTGCTTACCGTTTGTGCAGCCTCAACTGAATCCTTGCTATGCATTGCCCAGAACATGGATATAATGAAGAGGAAATTATAAAACTCATAGGCACCATGGGCCCACTTTCCAAGCATAGCATTAGTTATGAAAAAGAAATGCACGAATGCTACGAGCTGTGAAAAAGAAAAAAAATATTAATTAAGATTTATTGGTTTTAGTTAAATTAAGTGAGATGAAATTTTCTATTCCTAACTCGGTTAGCCTAAAATATTGTAGTTTTTTTAGCACAGTTTCAAAATTTTCAATTTGCTCCTCCACATCTCATTTTAAATCATTTGGCCCTCAAAAAATTTTTCTATAAGAGTCTAAGGTCCGTAATATTTGCAACCGCCCCTCGGTTGACACGCAAACACTGTATTCCAATGTATTAACATTTCTAGTATTAAAGTGACGTAATTGCCTAACCTTATTTGAATATTCAAATCAATATCAATGTATTAAAGGTCGTTAGACTGGAAAATCATATGATTATATCCTACCACCAACAATATTAAATTATTATAAAATAAAGATTTAAAATTACCCAAGTTTGGTCCATTATAACAGACCACTCGGTAAAACTTCCTAGTATGCATTTGTCCACTGGTCATCTTGCAAAAAATGCATAAGTTCTTTAAGGCTGCAATGGTCTTATATTCAAATTCTAAGTTTTTCCCGAATCAACTCGTTTTTTTTTTTATAGAAAATCGTTATAGCACTTATATTAACTTATTTACACATATATCGCATTCTATGAATTTGTTTAGTTTTATTCAAAGAAGGCATCTTAAATAATTCACTGATCCTAGATATCCTGTACAACTTCATCAGTTTGGACTCCAAATCGGGTGCGAAGTATGACCAGACGCTGTTTATAGTACCAAGGGTGGTCAGGAGCCCAAGGCCCGTTTATGGATGTATGGTGGTGGTTGTTGGTGTGATAACCAATAAATGCGGGAAGGGTTAACACTCGGCGTGAAGTTGCGTAGTACGACCGGAAAGCCCTCAACTCCAAGGACTGAGTTATACGACCAAAATGTATGACTCGAAAATTTGGTGCCTGTGATATTAAGTCTTTATGACAGGTGTTCACCGTTAACAAATCGGCGTCATTATGTGCACATACAAAATTCATTAAGATCTATTGAGTCATTCTGCAGCTTTTATCGAAACCGCTTATCATAATGTAGATACTTACTGATATATGTAAATCGAAATAAACTCTATTTTTAGTGACTATTGTTGGATCTTTTGTTTTATAATTATCGCGGAAGCTACTCATTTTTATGAACAAATGTTGGACAATGTATCGGAGGTATAAACGTTACCCGGTAAATGTATAGTTTAGCATTAGATTTCACTTGTACTCTTAGGTATATTCCTTTTATACTACTAAAACTAAGTTTGACGTCATCGTTTATCCTTCTTTTCTTTGTTTGAAACGCAAAGTTAAAATAATGTTTTGGCACATTCTTGTAGTCCATGGCAACTATAAGAAAAGCCTTATAATAATCTATAAAAATATCCATGAATAATTCTAAGAAAAGAATCCCCCCCCCCACCCCCAAGTTGAATTCGTGTTTGAATTTTGCATACAAAAAATGGGTGTACGTGGTGTAAGAACATACATATGTATGTATCTTTGTAAGTTTATCCATATAGAATTTTATATTTCCATACGTGTATCGTATATATATGTTTATTACCTTAACACGTACAAATGACGACGATATTAATTCATTTAAATCGGTCATTTTGAGTTATTCCAAATTTTATAAGGATGTCAGTCAATAGCAGAAAAGAATAAGCACGTACACCACACCACCAATGTTGAACCTGTTGTTATATGTACTTTTTCCAATAGACCTGTTCGCCCGCAAATTCCTAGGAACATATAAGAATATATCATCAGCTGTTTTTGTTTTTTTTTTCATTTCTCTCTTTGTTTTAGTTACCTTTGTTTTTAGAACAAGAGACAAAAATGCACTTTCAATTGTCAAGTCAGTTGAATATTGAGATTCTCAGAGCTATTTATATAATATAGAGTACTTTTGATTTTTTATATCAATCTATTCAATTTCCCTGCAGTATCGCACTTGTTGGTCTTCTGAGCGACGACAAAATAAATTCCATTTACTTTTACTGTCTGCGAGACCGCAACCGACAAGCAACACTACTACGACGATGAAACCGCAGAGTTTCTAACAGTGTTACCAGCACATCACTGATTTTCCCAATAAATATGACATTTTTTTGAATAAAAGAATATATACTTATCTGCTATTAATGTATTGAAAGATAAAAAAAGATGCATATATTGCTAGGTAAAAACCATTTCTGTGTCTCAAGTACTGAGAAAATTTTAGATTGCATTCCAGGATTAAGTTGTGTCCAAATTTTAATGAAGAAATGCATAATTCTTAATAATACGAATATGTAATTTGATTTCATTTTCATACAAACATTATATTTACATGTATTTCTTTGATTTTTTTTTAGAGATGAGTTGTGTTTTTAGGTAAAATATTTTATGAAGAAATGTTGGCCACTCTGGCTTTAAATACTAGTTTCCCAATCTCCCAAACGAAAGAGAGGGAGATAGTAGAATATTGTACTAACACCACCGAAATAAATATATTCTTTGAATATAGGCTGTCTTGGCCTCAACTTGTTGGTTCAACAACCATCACTCACAAATGCAACATACATATCGCTTACTTTACTTCAAGGCTGTTGTAACTGAAAAACACGATTTTTGATTTAATGATGCAGAAATGTTAGTTAAATGATGGTTTATATCAAAAACAAATTTCATGTTAATAGCTCACGGCGTGAGGAAAGAATATTTATTTAAATATAATTTTTTCGAATTGCTTCTTTTTGAGTTATGACAGTCTTGAAGTAAATAAGCGATATGTCCAATATTAGGTCTTATCAGCTATTGTTTCAATGTGACCATTTTATATATTATTATGTTTTTACAACATTCAAAGAGAGAAATATGTCAACGTGGTGGCTCGCAGTCTAAGGAGCCCGGGCAGCCGTCTGATGCGCCTCATGCGCTGTCTGCTTCATTGCAATAGAGAGCCAAAGTGAAGCTTTATGACCCTCCGAATTACAATTGCATCAATCAGTGGTCTGACCCATATCGAGTAGTGTGGAAGGGTATCTGGTCCTCAACAACCACCATGTTCATGGCTCTGTGTAGGGTTGAGTTCCTTATATACCATGTAAATAGGTGTAATGTTGTATTCTGCAGGACTTGTATTCTCTTCCGTTGGGATCTATCATCGGGTCCTTATATCTGAATGCCATATCTCCATAAAGAGACAATGATTTGGGCGTAGACTCTCTCGCGAGAAAGTTAACTTCTCCCGTTAAGTAGCCAGTGAAGCCTGTTTATTTTGTTTCGGTTGCTAAGTAATACAGCTGTTGACCGAAACTGTTGTTCTGTTCTCGCAGAAATACATATCTTTAAAAGGTGTAGATACTTTTGGATCCTGCCTGCAGCTTCGTACTCGAAACAGGACTTGTAGATGACAACGTCATCGGCGAATAAGTTGCCACATTTTATATATCAATGAAAATTAAAATTCTATATATTAATGGAAATGAAATCCGATTCCCAATTGACTTAGGGGGTAGCCGTGACGTCACAACTACGAAATTGATAAGATTGTCATATGAAGTAGCTACGCATTGCACAATCTGCTAACTTTCTTTCTTTCTTTCTATATCTCTATCAGTTTTACATATCATATATACTTATGTATATCTGTATGTACATTTAAACCGATGCTATTTAAAATATATACAGAATAGTAGCATACCAGTTTAGATTTTGCTTCAATGGCTTCACTATATGTGAGTCTATCTTAATACACTTGAATACACATATACATAGATGAAGAAGTATTTAGCGTTGCACATCTTTGAAACACTTCAGTACCAGATAAGTCGTAGTTGTAGATAGTTCATAATAGACATAAAACGTCAAACTGATTAAATTTGTTTTTGACTTATTTACATATACATATTTTGTATTGTATATAGTTGTTTTCAAGAATAACATATTAAAAATTAATTGTGCGTGTGTTTTGTTGTGACAATATCGACATCGATCACCTTTTGTTCAACGTTCTGAAACCAAGGTTGTGAAAGATTATCTATAGTTTAATTACTTTCACGACGACGAATTTTTTGTCAATTAAAAAAAAAACATGTCTTATCGAAAACCAAAAATTTCATCTGAAATGCTTTACAAGCTGCATTATGATCCCGTTATAAAGGAGGACACCGTAAGTACAAATTAGCATTTCCATATACATAGATATACATACGAGAACAATCAGTTTAATATGTGTTTTTATATAGACGCCAGAGATTCCTCATAAACCGCAGTGGGACAAACCTGCTGTTATGATTGTGTTCGATAACAGTGATATTAACAATGCCGCATACTATGTTTCCAAATCGGCACAGAACCCATTTGCACCGAATAGTATAGCCAGTGTGTTTGTACAGGAACCCATAAAGGATATGTTTATCAGTAAGGTGGCCGCCCAATTTAAGGAACTTGATAAAAAAATATCAGAAAGTCATATCTTTAAATGCACTAAGGAGTTAGTGAAGCGACTTAAGGCCACTACTGTAATTGCTAAAGAAGAGATTGCAGCAGAAGATGTTTCCCCGACAATAGTCTGTGATTTTACGCAAGGCTACCTTGGCTCTGGACCTAATGGCGTAATAACCTTACATTCGTTTCGCACAGCCAAAGAAGTCCTAAGCTTGTACTCCAGAGAATTAATATCATTTGATAGTGCCACCATCTGGATTGAAAATCTATCGTGTGCCTATGAACTAGCAACGGAAATAATGCCGGAGAAATGTTTCTTCAATTGTTTTAATGTATCACTTGATCCGGTTTGTTCGCAACGTATACATGGCCATAACTATGTAAATATCGTCGGGGGTTACCACTATGAGGTGTTAGTTTTAGATCAACAAACAAAAATTATCATTTTCCCTATTGGTACTATATTTGCCAATTAATAACTAACAGCTGTCTCAGCCTCAACTAACATTGTGGATCATACCATCAAAATAAATATATAGAAAAACTAAATTTTGGTAATGTAAACTCCATTATGCCTAAGGACATATTCATATTATATTTTTTGTTAATGATGATTATTAAAAAATATTACACCGCACAATAATACAAATTTTTTAAGACTCAATATTTGAAGAAAATTAGGTAGGTTGAGCTAATTGTTTGAGTAAGTGTTGGAGAACGATGACTACGGTTCCATACGAGTTAGATCGCTCGAACTCATCCTATATAAGACAATGATCTTTCTGAGTTTTTATATACTATATAGGTGCTAGGCTTTCGACTCTATGAAATTGTTTTATTTATTATTTTATTTATTAGAACAAGGATTATAATTTTTAATTATAACCTAGTTATGATTAATGAGCACTAGCTACAGAGGCCTTCAACTCAGGGAAAGAGTCCTCACAAGAGGATAGGGGAGATTGCTAGAAAAGTGCAGGACCAGACTTGAACGGGAATTGAACCCCCGACTCTAGGATCTAAGCTCGGTGCACTTACTTCCGAGCCAGTCATCCTATGAAATTATTATTAGTATGTACTATATTTTATTAGATTAAATCAAATCTATAAGGAGGGAATTTATTTAGGAGAAATTTTATCTCTTCTATATTGGACTTAGAAACTGTAAAAAGGAAAAGCGGGTTTAGAAGAAGGCATTTCTTCTGATATTTTGAAGATGAGGCCATTTGTCCAAAAGTTGCATCTTAGACACATTCGCATGGCTGGATAAGTGGCAAGATTGGCAACAATACCCATTGCGCAAATACATAAGTATGTGTGGATGATGGAGCCAGCTGTGGCCGATTCGTAAACGAGTGATTTATCCGGATAGGTTTTTCAATATGTGATTTGAAAATTGTATACCTGTATTAATAAGACAACCACCCAGTACTCAGATTGACGAGTTTGCAAGATGAGTGTGGTTGTCTTATATGTACATATGTTAAAGTATAAAATACTACAATATATAGATCATCACGTACATCTCTTTGTGAGCTTTGGACTGCTGCACATGAGACCTTAATATGACCAGGGTCCGGTCGTCAACAATTTGCGCTTCTATCCGAGACTTCTGTGCGTGGGCATCACTATCCCATTACCATAGATACATATGTACATATGTTATGCCATTCTTATTAAAAGCGGACATTATCTCTAAAGTTTGATGATTTTTGCAATGCAACATCATCAAATTAATATACAGTATATACATACATAAGTGTTTATATGTATATAAATGAAAAATACATGGATAGAACATATGGATGTAATTGAAAAATTGCGTATCCCTGACGTTTCATGCATTCATTCATACGTTTCATTTCAAGTGTGTTTTTTGTCTTACGACAGAGAGGAGTTTTAAAATTTTTGTTTTTTGTTTCGTTTTCCTGTTTTCTTAAATTTAATTTCAATTTCTTGGCAATTTTTTAATTTCTTTTTTAAAAAATGCTATATTATTATGCTATCGTTGTTTTCTTGTTGCTCTCTATTTTGAGCTATTGGCAACAGCAAAAACAGCAGCAACCGGATGAAAATACAGAATCTTATCTAAACAATATAAGAGGTGGCGAGGGAAACAAACAAACATTTTGCTTAAATATAACAAGAAATGATATTGAACAGCATTTATCAACGAAGACGCCTTATCGAGTGGTGGCCAACAGGAATGATACTCCATTGCACTATCCCGGTATGTAAGAAATACTTTGTATTCTAAAATATGAATTTAAATTTAGATGCGCACCCGAAATCGGCTAACCCAACTGTTTTTTTATGCTTATACTTATGTATGTATGCACGATATATTGTTTGTATATGTATGTACAAGGTTGCCAGCCTACGCGAATCTGGTCAGTAAATAGGCATGGAACACGCAATCCAAGTAAAGCAGTTATATCGCAAGCTAAAGAAAAGTTAACAGATATAAAATTCAAAATACTCAAACAAACTGATCCATATTTGTGCGATGAAGAATTGAATCAGTTGCGTAGCTGGCACTTCAATATTAGTGGTGAAGAGGAAAAGTTTCTGGTCGCCGAGGGTGAAGATGAACTAATCGAGTTGGGTGAACGTTTTCAAAAGCGTTTCCCTAACTTGTTGCCTGACCTTTATGACAATACTATTTATTATTTCAAATATACCGCCACGCAACGCACCCTAAAGAGCGCACAAAGTTTTGCAACAGGTTTATTTGGTCGCCATCGGATAAATGAAATTATTTATCCAGAAGCGCTGCACAAGGACCCCATATTAAGAGTAAGTACATAATTGTGTGGTAAATACCAATAACACATACTACATACATATCTTCTAAAATTAATGTAAATATTTGTACCGCAAATGTAACACATTTCTATATGCAGTAATACCATAAATTAAGAAAACAAATTGACAGTTTGGATGTGTAGAAAAATATATTATGCTTTGTTTCAGCTCGGTAAAATATATTTTCCTACGGAAATATTCCGTCAATATCTTTTATATAATACAGTTTAGTGTTTATTAAGTACATATGCTTCATAGGTAAATATTTTTCAATTAATGAATTTATGGTATCTCTCATATTATGTTTGACCATTTAAGGCATGTTAACAATTTACACGATGAACCAATAAGTATTGTACTTGCATATCTTGACTATAAAAATTGCATTGACTATTTGGATTTTGAAATAAATTTTGTTTTCATGTTTGTTATTGCCATTAATTGGTCTTTTAAATTCTCTTTCAATATTATTTTCAAATTGCACAATTCAAAGGCAAAGAAGAAAAAGAAAAAGTGTTAAAAATGGACATGTTTCACATGAATGATGTACGATTCTTTGATTTATCGTGCATAGCCTCCTAAGAAATAATTTGCAAGTGAAGCGAATTGAATTGGTAGTGATTTCGGTTTGTGTACAATAAATAGTATTTGAGAAACAGGAAATTACATAAAATAACTAAAACAAACAAACTGACGTGGTGTTTTTGTTGCGTGCGTGCATGATAAAGTTTTGTGAAATAGTTTAAAGAAACATCACATACATAATGTTGCATACATCAGTAATGAATGGAAATCGTAAATTTTGTCTTCGCTACTGCATTCTTCTTCTATTGATATGAACGGTTCTTCCTTCATCATCATCATATAAATAAATAAGTCGTCCATAACCTTCTTAAGTCTGTCGCACTTGTATTTTGTTCACCTAGCGTGGTTGTGGTTTCCGAAATTGAAAAAGTCAAACAAAATATATTGAGAATTCGATTATAAAAATGTTTTTCATTATTTTTGATGATTTGATATAAACCAAGTTAATTCCCAATAACAATAAACTTAATAAACTAAATGCAAACAAATAAAAGTGTAGCGGTTGTGGTTATGTACAAGAGACAATTAGTGGTGACAAAAACAGAGTCAAGTGCAACAACAAACATTTCTTTGGAAAACATACTTATTGTGTTGTATGTCGTGCATTCATACGTCGCAATTATTAATCTAAGAGCGTCAAACAGAAACAGAAGCAGAAGTAGAAATAGAAGAAAGTGTACCACAATCAAGTAGTGAAATTGTTTTGATTTATAAAAACAAAGACGATACCAATTGGACAAATAAATTCCTGGTGATACGTGAATCTTGTACATAAATTTGATAAATGATTTATGAAATATTGTTGGACAACGCAAATTCCGCGTGCACTTAAAAATACTAACATTAAAAGTGATGATTGATTCGCATTATTCTTGTGCAAGGGTCACCACGAACTTAGGGATATCTAGTGTGAGCAGCAGAAGCAACACAAATAGTTACATTTCAACAGGATCTGCAACGCTTAAAGTCGACACTAACACCACCCTTGACATGAGTGGTCAGAACAGCCGCAAAACATCGATTACGATTTCCGAGTGCCAGCAACAGTTGCCCACACTTTTAAATGTTCTTGCTAGTGGCTCATTCGGTGAGAATGTTATGGATCAGCACTGTCCGCTGTCCTTCAGTGCTAAAAGGCATCAGGAATTGATTGAAGGCTTAAGCTATGAGCGTCATGCTTGGCGTATTCGCGAACGCATGAAGACAGCTAGTGTCGCACTGGTATTGTGTTTGAACATAGGTGTTGATCCACCAGATGTCGTTAAGATTCAACCATGTTCTCGCTTGGAATGTTGGATAGATCCATCATCGGTGTCGGCACCGAAAGCTATGGAACTCATAGGCAGCAATTTACAAATGCAGTATGAACGATGGCAACCGCGTGCTCGCTATAAAAAATGCCATGATCCTACAGTTGATGATGTCAAGAAACTATGCACTTCGCTGCGGCGCAATGCAAAAGGTGAACGAATTCTATTTCACTATAACGGACATGGAGTACCGAAACCCACGGTCAACGGAGAGATTTGGGTCTTCAATAAGACTTTCACTCAGTACATACCGCTCAGCATTTTTGAATTGATCACATGGATGGCGGCGCCTTCCATTTATGTGTATGATTGCTCAAACGCAGGCATTATTGTGAATTCATTTCAGCCATATGCTGAACAGCACGAGCGTGAGCTTGAAAAAGCTGTAGCTGCGGCAACTACACGCATTGTACCGGGCCAGGCTCCACCTCAACTGCCACAAATGATCAGCTATAAGAACTGCATACATTTAGCTGCCTGCTCAGCAAATGAGATATTGCCCATGAACTCACAATTACCGGCTGACCTGTTTACATCATGCTTAACAACACCCATTAACATCACATTAAAGTGGTATGCAATGCAAGAGAAATTGGGAATGGTGCCGCGCATACATAGTGACCTTATCGACAAAATTCCCGGAAAAGTTAATGATCGACGCACGATGATGGGCGAGCTTAACTGGATTTTCACTGCAATAACTGATACAATTGCATGGAATACGTTGCCTCGTGAATTGTTCCAAAGACTATTTCGTCAGGATCTACTCGTTGCTAGTCTATTTCGAAATTTCTTATTAGCAGAGCGTATATTACGTTCGCATGATTGTAAGCCGGTTTCATTGCCGGCCCTGCCTCCTTGCTTCAGACATCCGATGTGGCGTGCATGGGATTTGGTTGTTGATTTAGCATTGCAACAACTGCCAGGCATATTAGAGAGTGGCACACCTTATAAACAGCTGCCATTCTTTGAGGATCAGCTGTCTGCCTTCCAGGTGTGGCTTGATAATGAATCAGAGTCCCGTACGCCGCCAGAACAATTGCCAATAGTTCTACAAGTACTTCTATCACAAGTGCATCGTTTGCGAGCATTAGAACTACTTGCTCGTTTCTTGGATCTTGGACCCTGGGCTGTCAATTTGGCCTTAGGCGTAGGTATATTTCCCTACGTACTTAAACTTTTACAGTCTTCAACACGTGAACTGCGCCCAGTACTTGTTTTCATATGGGCCAAAATATTGGCTGTTGATCCAAGCTGCCAGGTCGACTTAGTAAAGGATCACAAATATTTCCTATCAGTCCTTCAGGATGTTAATGTCTCAAAAGAGCATCGCACACTATCAGCGTTTGTACTGGCATCTATTGTAAATAATTTCCTTCTGGGGCAAACAAGCGCTTTACAAGGTCCTTTGCTGTCCATATGCCTGGAACAGCTGAACGACGGAAGCTGGCTATTACGCCAATGGTTAGCCATATGCCTTGGGATGCTGTGGCAGAATTTCGAGAAGGCACGCTGGTCTGGAGTACGTGACTTAGCACATGAAAAGCTTTATCCATTATTGCGTGACAATATACCAGAAGTACGTGCTGCTGCCGTTTTTGCATTGGGAACTTTCATTAGTTCCGTGACAGATCGAACAGAAGAACATGCAAATAATATTGATCGCATAATTGCTATAACCCTCTTGGAAACTGTTAGTGAGGATATGTCGCCACTAGTTCGTCTTGAGTTAGCTTCATCGTTACAGTGGATGGTATTACTTTTTGAGTCGCAGTTTGTGAGTGTGTATATGCAGGAGCATATGAATTCCCATGCCTCATCCCTATCTTCCAGTGGTGAACGCAGCGCGAGTATAACTCATGGAATGCTCGGAGCACTTAATCCTCCAACAGTAACGCAGTGTTCAACTCATAGTCTGGAACGTCACATTACAATGCGTCGTGGAGTTAGCTCAAGTTCAATATCCAATATGTCGACGTCTGCCTCAGCAGCAACTGCTGTAACCGCAACAACAGCAATACCATTTCAATCGATTTTCCTGAAACTGTGGCAGGGTATTTATAATCTTGGCCATGATCCTTTCCCAAAGGTAGCTAATACTGCACAAAAGATTATAAATTATGTAAGAGATGCGGCATTGTGCATGATTACAGCTAAGGAGGCGACCATAGCAACAGAGAAGTGCATTAGTCTTAGTGTCAGCCTTCCACCCAGTCCAAACACACGTGTAAATTATCTCAGTGGTGGAAATGGCAAATCACCACCTGTTGGAAATAGTGGTGGTGGCGGGAATGGTGGAATCTCCAATAACAATTCTAATGCAACCACTCAACATGTAACATCTTGGGCGCAGCGGTTACGTTTACCCGGTGGATCGGGTGATCCGCAGGCAGTGCAACGTAAGTTGCGTACGACTTCGATGAATGACGAAACTGATAGTGCGCTTCCCTTAAATGTTGATAATCCTCAGTCTGCGCGTAGCAGCGGAAGCGAGAGCAACAATTTCGGAATGTCAAAATCACAAATGTTTAAACCCATTGTACAAACAGAGTTCATTCCCTGGGCAATTTCTTACTTTACCCGTCCAGGCAAGCAACGTTACAGTTCGGCAGATGGTAAAGAAGAGGGACGCCAGCGTTATCCAGTTGATAAAAATTCCACAGAACTTCGAAGTCGCGAATTTCGCTATTTACGTAATCATCAAGTGCGTCGTCACGCTAAAGAGCAACAAGAACAACGTGTACCGCGTCTAGATGCCTATAGTTGGGTGCGCAAAACACACTTTACGCCGTCAATCGTAAAGCTCTTGCCCTATGAACAGCAGATAGCAGTTGCCTACAAGGAGAAGGTATTAGTCTACGACTGGCAACGCAATTCGGTAAGTACTTGTACAACAGACTTAAGTAACAGCGGCGGTAGCAATAATGGAATGAACAATGGATGTACACAACGTAAACACGGATCTACAAGCTCACTTTCCCATGCGCCATCACCTTTACATTCTTCAGGATCATCCGCGTTTTCAACGTTGTCGACTTCAATAGGACGTGTTAGTAGCATTGAGTTTTTAAACGCACAAGATATTGGATTGGTGCTTGTCGGTCATGAGGATGGAGTTATACGTGTCTGGCAGTCGCCGCCCTTGTCGAAATCTTCCTCCAACTGTGATGAGCAACAGCGCAGCGGTAGTAGTGGTGTCGTTGAGTCACGTCTGGTCACTGCATGGGATGCATTGCCACATGCGGTATACGGTAGCACGAGTTCCTATTCTTCAGTTGGCGTTGTTTCAACATCATCTCGTCTCAATTTTCGAACAACACCCAACAAAGCAGATTACTTCACTTCGGGCATTGTAACCGCGTGGCAACAATATAGTCAACATTTAGTTGTGAGTGGTGGCGCCTGCCGTACTGTACGCATCTGGGATGTTGATCGTGAGCTAAAACTAAGCGATTTGTCTATTGGTCGTGATGATACAAGTGTTCGCGTGCTATCTCCATTTATCTCCAATGTGCGCAGTGATTTAATAGTTGCCGGTTGCGGCGACGGAAGTGTGCGTTTATTTGATAAACGTTGTTCGCCACAAGACTCACTGATTCGCGTCTACCGGGAACACTCTAGTCCGATAATGTGTACATGCCTGCGAGCCAATCAGACAACACTTGTGACCGGTTGTGCGCAAGGCAAGGTGTGCGTACAAGATTTACGTGCACCAGTTTCTACTAAGTGGGATGCCGGCTTAGATGTAACTGCCATAGCTTGCCACCAATCTGCTGATGCAGTAGCTTCTGGAAATGCGTCCAAAATAACTATATTTTCACTAAACGGTCGCACACAGAGTATGCTTCGCAGCAATGATGGGTTTATGGGTTCAAAGATTGGGCACCCCACCTGCCTTTCGTTTCACACATATAAAGTGCAACTTGCGGTAGGATTTGTTGATAATACGGTTGCGGTCTACAGTCCTACGCCAGGTACTTACACATACAGGCACAGACAACACATAAAGCAATAACAATTAACATTAATTAAAACCTCTAACTAAACTAACTTCTCTTTTTATTTTATTTGATTTTGTATTCTATTTTTAGTTCTATAAACTCTGTAACCGTTGGAAATCCGAAGTCGATAAGAATCCCAATACATTTGTTAATGTTCGTAAATTTAGTGAACAAAATGAAATGAAGGCTGCTATCGAGTTTATAAGGTGGAAATCACGGCTTCCGTACTTGACATTCGAGGATGCTCGTCTTATCTATACAGTTTGCGCATTTGAGACTGCATGGGATAAACAAAAACCGCATTCGGTGTGGTGCAACTTTTTTAACAAAGAGACAATTAAAGCGCTAGAATTTGCCGAGGATTTGGAATATTATTGGAATGATGGTTATGGCTATGATCTAACGTCACGCATTGCCTGTCCGGCAATAGCAGACATGTTTGAGTCCATTGAGTATGTTTGTTGCAATATACAAATATGTATACATATAATTATAATTTTATTCCTCTTCTTTCGTTTATTAGATTGGCCTCGCCACGACCAAATGCTACATTTTACTTTACACATTCGGGCACAGTGTTAAAAATTTTAGCCCATCTCGGGCTCCATAAAGATGCAAGGCCTTTAACTTATCAAGATTTCAACAAACCGCGCCATTGGCGCACAAGTTCCATTGATGCCTTTGCTACCAATTTGGCGTTTGTCCGCTATGAGTAAGTAATTGTAATCTGAAGGATTTAAAGAGATCCCGATACCAAAACAGAAGAAACAAATCAAATGATATCAAATGTTAATAATGCACAGCTGTCTTGACAAGGAGCCTATGCTGCTGACGTTACATCAAGAGCGTGTTGTACACATACCCGGTTGTCCCGTCGACTCTGACTTATGCAGTTTACGCACATTGCGCCACTTGTTTGTCAATAGTTTGGAACGTTGTCATTTTACTGAAATGTGCAAAATAGTTTGAGAATAGATAGATAATTCCACCGATGCCGTTTTTAACACCACAAAGAACGAAGAACATATAAACTCGGATTCTAAAATATAATATTATAATGTATATAAAATTAACAACGTAAAAGGATTCATCGATGACGTAAATAACTAGTATTTATGTTGAATATAATATTTGTGGTAATGTAATTTGAGGATAATTAATTAGCCATCGGATAATTTTGATTTGATTTCACTGCTCTGCAAATATCAACATTTTTTTTTTTTCACACCTACACCATCCCATCCCATTGATTATGCATGATTTTTTTTTTTTTTTTTTTTTTTTTTTTTTTATCTTTTTAGGGCTAGACAAGAAGAACGCAAAAGGGACAGAATACCCAACTTAAAAATGTCCCCGACCACATCCTTATTTTTTTTTTCTCATTC
>JBANCV010000007.1:58455-95596 GCA_037040105.1 Amiota albilabris
ATGGGGGAATTTGGGTTGGGTTTCACTGTTCTGAAAAGATAAAAATTTTTTTTTTTTCAAACCTACACCATCCCACCCCATTGGGGGGGCATGGTTTTTTTTTTTTTTTTTTTTTTTTTTTTTTGTATATTTTTAGATATAGATAAGAAGATATTAAAAGGTACAGAATATCTAGCTTAAAAATGTCATATATCACGTACGTATTTTTTTTTTCTATTTATACAAAGGAAATTTTACCAAAAAATAAAATTTTCACAGGATCAACAATACAAAAATGCAATTATATATATGTATATAATTTAATGTATTTATTTATATAAACATATATAAAAAAATTACATGAAACTTGTGCTAGAGGAAGTATGTATTATAAGTATAGTTTTGGCATTACTCGAATAAGTTCAAAGTTTTTTTTTTTTTTTTTTTGAAAACCAAATTATATATTGCTTGTTTGAACTTTCAGTTCATCTCAAAGTATCATCCAACAACAGTTGACTATCATATCGTGCACATATGCGTGAGTCAGCCTTGAAACTTCTTGTGTGATATCAAATATTAAAAAAACTTTTACATACTTCCTTTACTAATAGTTTTATGTAAATTTTTTTAACGATAATTATTTGAAATGCATTTAAATATTTCAATACATTTTTTGTGTTGTTTGTTCTTTATAGACTGTGAAATTTGCTTTTTTGTGACGACGTGATAGCAAAAAAATAAAAAATAATAATTGTATCCAGATGTGTTTTCAGCACATAAAATTCCTCATAGCATTATTTCATTGCAGAGCAGTGTTGCCTATCAAATAAGTTCGATGATGTGTGATTGTGACTACTGTTAGAGTTAAAACAAAATACGATTAAATAAAACTAAAACAAAAACTTGTTATAAAATATATTTTAAGCATTTGATGAGATGAAAATGAAGATGAGTGCCCAAAGTCTTACTACTACTACTACTACTACATATATACAATAAATATATAATTTTAAGTATTAGCGGAAATGTTAAGTAAATGTTGGAATCTTTAATTTCCTTATAACATACACGCTGCTTTAAACAACCAATCAACAAACCAACCAATGTGCTATACTATAATTGTTTAAAGCGTAACAAACTTCTTGACCAGTCTCTCAACAATAAAACAATAAATGAAGAAAAATACAAGATTTACTTAGAATTTTATTTATTGCATTCAATTGCTTCAAAATTTCGGATTTAGTAGCCTGTTTTTGTTGTATGATGATATTGACACAATTGCATTTGAAGGATTTGTGGAGATATAATTCATGTGGTTGGTATATTTTAAAATATATCAATGGTGTCATCATCGATGTCAATTAAAGTGAAGTCACTTGTACTGCCAAACATCCACCAGTGACGCAGTATGTTTCGTATCAAAATGAAGCGTGTGGTGACAAACTCGAAAAAGTGAAAAAACAGCGCACCTGCAAATAAGTAAAAAATAAAAGATGCAATACACATTACATATTCTTAAGAATAAGTGAGGACATACATACTTGACGTAAGCAGTGCACATGACGCAACAAATACTTCTTGCACAGTGAGTTGATCTGCTGTGCCCTGATTCAAATTATCCATGCATGTCAGCACCTGGAAATACAACAAACTTATGGTTATGGTCTGTGTTTGTATGCTGATGAGGCGACTCGTATCTCACCTGTTGCAAAACGACATGTGCCAGCGGCATTAACGAAGCGCTATATAACAAATGCTTTACAATCAGACCGCAACAACGGGCACACCAAAAGGACCTCATCATTTGCATAAAGCTTATCCGTTCTTCATTTATTTCAAATGGTGAATTACAAATCTCACAGCGATTATCGTGACGATGCATTATCCAACGTTTTAGACACTTAAGATGAATATAACCCTATGCAATACACGGAAACAGGCGGAAAAGAATTGAATTAGCAATTTTAATTGAATTGAATTGCTGATGAATTACCACGCTTCCCTTGCACTTGCATGGACAGTGTATGATCTTCATGTCACTTCGATTCCAACGGCATATGCGACATGAGTGGCCATATTCATTAGAAGATTGCACGGTATCTGTTGATTGTAGACTTGAATTGTTGGAAACTATTCTTATAAACGGATTCAGTAATGCTACTGATGAGCCGCCATTGATGCTGGTACTCATTACTGTCTCTAGATATGCCTGCGACCGTGCATGTGGACCGGCTGGTGATGTTGATGGTAATACTAATAATGAAGAATCGTCAACAAAATTGCTTTCATTGATGGTTGCATTGTCAGTTACATCATCTTGGTGCGGTTGCTGTTGTTCTTGTTGCGTTTCATCAGAGGTAGCACCAGTAGCAACAACACTATTGGACCGCATCGCTGATATTCCTGTCAACGAAGGCGTCGGCATCGCTGTTGTTATTGGGTGTACGTGCTTAAGCCGTTCGTCAGACTGTTTGACAGTCGTTTGAGGTTGAGGGAGTAGGAGTAGGAATTTACAAAATTATTTGAAAATTATGTTTCTCTCAAATTAAGAAACAAACTTTCAAAACTATGACATTTTTATCAGAGTCTTCAAGACTTATTCGTTCATGATCAATAATTTCCGGTGAGAGAGCAGAAGTATACGATATTTTACAGCTTCCGGTTGTACTACACACAACCACTCAACATAATGATCTAAGCGACAATAGATGGCGCTACATAACATAGAATGTGAAGTCCACTGAATGTGATGTCATTAGATCACGTAAAAGAATTCAGTTAAAACAGTTGCTCAGAAACCAGCACAACACTTTTCTGTGGACTGTTCTCAAGCACATCGTAGCCTTTTCTTTGGCGTACTGATTATTGTGATGCCTATCAAAGCTATAAACTGATCGCCACACCAAAATAATGTCGATCTTTGATTTTCATATAGAACTTAGTAGTTAGTTGCCATCTTCGACAATAGAATTTGGTTACTGACTGGACTGGATCTTGGATATTAGACTTGAATTACATATGAATTGATAATCGTTATCGAACTAACATCGATCATAGTCGTTAGATTTCATGACTACATAAACGTACGTATTGTATTATGATATCATTAGAAAATTAATTAATTAAGACACAATTTTTGTTACTCTTGTAATAGTTTTTGTAATTTTATCATCTTCCACAAATTTATTAAAATGTTTAAAAATACAAATATTAATTAATATGTTAAATTTAAGAAACAAAACAATATTATAAAAATGTAATAAGTTTTTGTTTTCGCTTTTGATTTTCGTTTTGCTCCTTTTTCGGAAATGTTCTATGTAGTTGAAGTTGTAATTGCAATTGTAAGTATGAGATTGATTAAATTTATTTGAAAGAACATGGGGAAGGTCGGTGTACATTGTGTGTGTGTGTGTGTGTGTGTGTGTGTGTGTGTGTGTGTGTGTGTGTATACTCGTATTTCAGAAGTAAGATTTTAAAAACTAAGCAATATCAACTTTAAACTTTAAAAGGTTTGATAATTAAAAAATCAATATGCAATATTAATTATTAATAATATTGTAATAAGATGGTGTTAGTGATGTTGGTTGGTTGGGTTGGCGTGTGTTTGTATGATCGACAATTCATTGACAATTACGAAAACGACGGTAAATGCTCTGCACATATACGAATACACACTTCCAATCCGGTCTTTTCATCTCAACCATATCATCGACGTCAAGCAGTGGTGCTATGCCAGCTTTTTCGCTACAATATACAAGAGAAGTTAACTTGATTGACAATAAATCTAATTTTGAATTTAATGCTACTTACTCAGCAACCGTAAAAGCCAATTTAAAATTATGTCTGCGCTCCTTTTGTGTTAGTTTACTGTAATCAAAGGCATCTGGTAAGAAATGATGAATTAGAGCGCAAAATGCTAAGCCATCGGACCAGCTCGAGCTAAAGTTGCTTATTTGGACGTTCTATATATGGTCGCAACAACGACATGAGAAAGAAAGAAAAGAGAAAGAAGAAAATATTGTAAATAAAAATGTTTTACATGATTGGATGAAAATATGAAAGTAGGTATAACACTGAACAGATTTGAAGGGGCGAGTAATTTGTCGCCTTTATCTTTGAAGCTTTTGCTTTAAGGAGTTATGAAGCCTAGTACTTAGTACAAAATAACGAAATATACATACATGCAGCACCTGAAAACCAACCGGATTTGGTTTTAAGCAAATTTTTAGTAATGTTATGCGTAATTCAAAAAGTTTCCTGATATTAAATAAATATCATCAATACAATATGTAACGGTAAAATTGATCAGCATAAAATTGTAAGTATTACGGGCATAACTTAGATTTTCCTTATGATTTCATTGATAAAAAAATGGATAGCAGTGATATATGAATTTAATTGTAACGATTTTATTGATTGTCAATAAACAATAAAAATTACTAGACAATTGCGTCAATATTGCATATGGAAGAATTAAAGTAGATTAAAGCAAATGTTTTATGATTTTTTGATCATTTCTTTTAAAAGTGAAGTGAAGTGAAGTCAAAAATTACGTACAAAATTTTTATGTATGCATTAAATCTTATTATCGTTCTTTTATTGTTTTATTCTTGCACTTATCATTGTCTATAATTAGTTCAATATCAAATCGATAGACTTGTTATTCAACTAAACGATCATTTTGAATAGCAACTCTGCAATAATGTCAAAAATTGACTATTATTCATTATTTGGTAACTTTCTGGTAACTAAATCAAGAACCTGTGTGTGTCATTTTTAAATGCTCAATAAACAACAATCTACAAGTTTGTAGTTAAGTCAAGTTAATTCAAACTTTGCTTTAAACTAAGTAGTGGATACACTAGTGTGGTAAGTAAGTATTGTACAATATATAATATATAGTAAAAGCTCTACATTTTCAACCGATTGGTTTCTTTTGCCATTTTGGTTGATTGATTAGTGTTAAAGCTTGTGGTTGTGGCATGGATACCTCATATTCCTGCGTTTTATTCTGACACCACTGCAAAAGTTGATCCTTGAAAGTGGCGGCGCGTGCATTTAATGCTGGATCAGTGAACTTGAATAATGGCGCTGCTCCGCCGGGGGTCGTGGGTGTGGGTGTTGCTGGTGATCTGAACAAATTTTGGCAATTGGTGATTGATTTGTTTTTTGTTATTGTTTTATCATATTTTTTCATATTGAACAATATTCTGTAGCGGTATTTTTGAGTACCCTCCACACTATACTCTTAATTAATTATTGTAGCTACCACTATACCTACTGCCTTGAAATTTGGAACACATACCACCGGTGACACCGGAGGTTCCTTAAATTATATATGTATATAGTACAATACAATAAAATACTAATCAACATTACAGGGGTGAAGAGACAATAGTACAAATACTTGTTATCCGTGTAAACAAGTCATAGATCTTCAATTCTAATTATCCAGTTCCTGTTTCTTGTTTGTGTGAAGGGTATTATATCTACGGTAAAACCGAAGCAAATGAGATTGTTTAAATAGTGAGTTATATCTATGTATATGTATACGGGTATATGTAGATGTTAGATTTTGTAATTTGTGTATAATACATGTAAGTAGGATTCTTTTTATAAGTACAATAAATACAATAGTTAATCGACAGTCACCATAGTTACCCAGCCTCATCCATCATAAGCTATTCAAATATGATTATACAATTCATAAAAATTCACTAAAGTAGACAATAAAAAGTACTGTCCGATTTCAATCTATTTACGTATTCTTCCTAGAAACATTACCCACTTAACCATCCATATATAAGTATATGGTATAACCATTTATTGTATCAAAAACCCATGTGATGTACAATATTATGTGAATTTACTTAACTTACGATTTGGAAACTATGATATAACATAGTATGATATTATACCTATATTACTAAGTACTAATGTTTATATGTGATTTTAGATTACATAAAGCAATGGGTCTCATAGGAGATCCATTAACCGATTACTTTAAAAAAGTGTATGTAAATTTGTGATTGTGATTGATTATCCTTAGAATAAAAAGATTCAATAAGCAATGGAAGAAGAATATTGGCAGCAAGACTATGTGACTATAATATTTGTAAAAATTTAATTACACTACTAAAAACCACTATTAATGTCGAATACAATATACTATTGTAGTATATACATGAGTACCATGTACATATTGTACACATGTGAATATGGAATGTTTTTAAATCCTATTCAGAATTCTTTTTAACTCATTTCATGAAAGTTTGTTTTTCTTTTAAATTGCTTTCTTTATACGAATCAGAATCCATTTTATTGTACTTACCCTTGCGATTGTACAGAATTCTTTTTATCCAATTGCTGGAACTTTGCAAAGGGCGATACGCGCTTTGGTAACGTGCCAGAGCTAGTGGAAGATTTCGTTGTAACTGTAATGGAAATACACACAAATCGAATTAGTAGTACCAACCGATATTTTAAATACTCTATAAATTACTCAGTTTAAATAAGATATGGAGTTAAATTACCTTTGGTTGTGGTTGTCACAATGGTACCATCGTTTTCCGTTTTTGTTTCTGTATGTTCCTTTGTCGTTGTTGATCCTGATCCTCGTTGTTGTGGTTGTGCTATATGTATATAACATATAATATTTATTATTTTTTAGTAAATTCAGGTAAATGAAATTTTCATCTTTTTGATTCTAATACAATAATTATAATTATTGTAACATAACTACATATGTATGTACATATCTTATTAAGTATATACAGTAAAAAAGAGAATTGAGAATTACGAAGAAAAAGCAAACAAGAAGAATAAAAGTAATAAGTTGAATATTGTAAATATTAATAAAGATAAGTCATAGTGCCATACATGCATCAGCACTATTTTGAGTATGAACAGTATTATAGGTATGTTGACTAGACTAGAGAAATCAAGAAATCAAATCAGATTAAAAAGTAAGTATAAAAAAAAACATGCAATATAAAAATATACCACCAGTACATAGAGCACCAGTATTAATAGTAATTGCCAATTTTATTTGAAATGAAGTTTTTATACTCTTCACGCATATATAAGTTTTTCATAAAGTTTATAACACACAGAAGGAAACATTGGAGACTCCATAAAGTGCATATATTCTTGTCCATCTGTCCGTATGTATGTATGCAAACTAATCCCTCAATTTTTGAGCTAGAGAACTGAAAGAAACATGAAGTTTTCTTTTCACTATTACGATTCACATTTGTCGGAAGCAACCGTAATCGAACTTCTAGGTGGATTTTCTACCATACAAATCCAAAATCAAATTCATGTTGGACACTATATGTTAAGTGTTTGTCTCATATTCAACAACCATATAAGATCCTAGGATTACTGGATTGCATAGCTCTCATAAAAATATTGTGGTCCCTACCCTAAACATTAGTCAAACCAATTTTCTACTATTTTTGTAAGCCCAATCACAGGAGCATAGACTAAAACGTTTTCCAGGAAATATATGAAAAGTATTACTGCAGATAACATTCTTTCTGGTTGTCTTATAATTATAGATAATCTTTCTTTTCCTAGGAAGCACAAAATTTTAAAAGTTACCACGATGTTCTCCTATAATGTATAAAAATGAATGAGCGAGCTATTTGTAATTGTCTTTATAAGTAGTTTCAGTAAGTTACGGTAGTAAGGTTTGAATGGAAAAATCTATTATGTATACATACATCAATTCAACCAAATATTATTATACTTATGTTAGACTTAAAAAAATAAGCCATGCAAAATTGTTCAATAAGTAAATATAAATAAAAGGAAACAAAACAACAACAATTAATTTGTAATGACCGATTTCCGATCAAAAACCAGGTTATTTCTTATATGTTGTGTACTTCCGTATAGTATCTTCAATAGATTTAATATATACATATATATTATATATACAGTATATAGAGAAAATCTTCAGCAGAGTCCTAAAAGCTAAGTGGGCTAATATTGAATTGTAATTATTTTAAGATTTCATTAGTGGGGATTTCTGAAATGCAATCAAAATATGTTATACTCATCGAATCGAATAAGTGAAGCGGTAATCAATTCAAGAGGACCACAAGGAAGATCACTGTTTGACCTACTAGTAGTATGTAATGTACATCGGTTGGAGGTACTTTATGGAAGTACATTAGTAGTATGTTAACTGATCTATTTGTACTTTAAACGCATAATAAAGTACTCGCAGAATAAGTATTATATTTTATTTCCATGAGTGAAACCAATAATTCTGACAAATTCTATGGTATGATATATATACATATGATTGTTTGTTTGAAATATGTGTGTGTGTGTTTGTGTGTGGGTGTGTGTAGAAGGACAGGGACAACATGCGGTTTACTGTACTGCAGAACGACCAGCCGAAACGAACGAATGATTAAGATAAATGATCTTCAAGATACATATGTACATATATAAAATAGTATATAAAATATACTTAAATATATACATATGTTGTACCATATGCCTGGCCTTCCACAATTGTTTTTTTGTTTTTTTTTTTTTGTGTTTTTATTTTTTTTTTTTTGTTTTTTGGATTTTTGTTTATTTTAAAAAATTATTGAATTAGATACACAATACTAACGCAAGCAATGCACAAGAAAAAAAATTGAAATAGAAAAAGATTAATCAAATCAAATTAAATATATTCTCAATATCAAAAGAAAGAAATAAAGCGCAAAATAAATAAGTAACAAAAGAGAGAGAGAGAGAGAGAGAGTGAGGAGTACCTATTAATAGAATAAAGAATAGTATAGTACAAGAAGTAGTAGGACAAAAGCGAATCAGAGCGCATTTTTATATGGCGCGTTTTGTTAGGTGGTAGGTGGTAGGCTGAGATGTTTGCTGATGTTATCGATTGCGATTACGATTACGATTACGAATGTTTGTTTGTGTGTTTGTTTGTTATCGGCACAGCTGGATTGATTGGTGATTTGGCGCATGCGCACAACTTTTAACTTGGCTTTTTGTTGGCTTTAAATCTCGTTTTCTGTTTTTTGTTTGGTTTTTATTTTCAACTCACAAATCTCTCGATACTGAATTGATGTCGATTGTTGACTGACAGATTGACTGATTCGTTGTTGTCCATATATTATGTTATATTGTTGTTGTTGTTGTTGTTGTTGTTCTTGTTGAGTGGTCGAGGTTGCTATAGTTGTAACGTTTCTTTTTTTGTAACGTAACATCGCAGAAATGCGTGCGAAAGAATCTTTCTTCTATAATTTTCTTTATCATTATCATTATCTTTATTTTTGTTTTACTTTTGTTGTTGTCTTTTCTTCGCTTAAATCGCTTAATTCGCTTAAACAGCATCAAGTTTCAATATATCAGTTTTTCTTCTCTTTCCTTTACTTTTCTTTTCTTTTCTTTAGTTTTCTTAAGTATGCATTACAATATTCTTCAATTCATTATAAGTATGGTATATAGTAGAAAGTAAACCACATGAAGTCCCTGCACTTCCTTTCAGATTTCATATCTTGGATTCTTCTTCTAAGTATGTTTGTATGTATACCTTAAACCTTCTTTTTTTCTTTTTAACTTTATATATGTAAGTATATATATCTTTTATTTAGTTATATTAAATACAAGTCTAACACTAACTACTAATATACAAATGTATAGTATCTAAATAAGTAGTTAACTGAATTAACACAGAGTCACAATATGGCCTAATTTATGGTCTGATTGGATTGATTACATACAAGTCAATAGTATATATGTATATGTATATAGTATAGTAATACAAGTACACGAGTATGTATGCAGTATGTAGTTTGTATTACTATGTTGAAGGTTTTAAGGTCTAATTCAGTCCGGTCTAGTTTTACATTAAAAAAATTCACTTGTCATCGTACAACAGTTTGGTGGAAGACGTTAGATTAGGAAAGCCTTTGAATTGGACTTTATAGTTGTATAGTGTGCACAGTGCCAGTATGGACGCCAAATCGCCAACACCGCAGCTAACAGCACTGCTAACACAATCTTTACGAACCCATTATCAATTGCTCAAAGGCATCCTCAACATTGCTCTCATCAAGTAGACTTAGATTTGCCAGGTGTGGCATAGTTGCACTTCGACTTAGGCCACCGCCTATGAAACCACCAACTTCTCCATTGCTGTCTGCTGCTTTGGTACCATTGCTAGATGTCAGCGATTTTCTGCTCGTCGACATTTTGTTGCTGGTTTTAGTTCGGTTAATGGAAGCTTTCTTGCTCGTTGACACTGTGTGTGTTTGTATAACATCTTCTTGGCTCGTTTGATTGTTGGGTGACTTTTGACCAGAGAAATAAGCCGCCACAGTTTTCTGCTTTTCGACTACGTGCGCCTTATCGATACCAGCCTCATACATTTTAGGCAGTGCCAGAGTGTGTCCGGACTTGGTGCGCCGTAGTTCACTGCCACTACCGGATGATGACATGAGTGCTGGGTATTTTGGCGTATTATTCTGGGTTTGCTGTTGCTGTTGTTGAGCGGCAACTATCTGATGCCATGAGTCACATTTATTAAGTCGATTACGTCCTATCTGTTGGTGCTTATGGCTAAATTGTTGAAGATGATCTAAATGGGCTTCGTCCATCGAGGCATTTCGACGTGACATGGACGTAAAGGCACTTACATTATTAAAAACAATGTGGCGTGGTATAAGATCTTCGGCATTTTCTGTTTCAGCTACTGATTGTACTGATTGTGCAATATCACATTGCGCTTGAGTTTGAGCCTTCATAGATGTGGTTACGGTATGGTGGTGAGCAGTAACATTGGACACCGCCGTTGTGTCGCTAGTCATTTTTCTAGTACTGATACTTGGACTTTGATAAGCATTGGGCACGTAATGATGTCTTTGCGGTGGCCCAAATTTCTTGCACACTATTGTATCATCCTTAGGTAATGACGACTTAACAATGTCAGGCGTATCGGCGGGGGCTGATGACTTGAAGACTTGAGTGCTTTCCTGGTGCTGTTGCTGCTCAATGTAGATAGACTTAGATTGCTGATGCGTGTCAAGAGCATTGCCGAGGCTCTTACGACGTAGATCAAGCAACTGTTGTTTTTGTTTTATTATCTGTGCTTGCTGCTTAGTGATATGTGATGATTGTTGTGATAGTGATTGCGTACGGTTCTGGATTTGTAACATCGGTGCATGTGGATGTTGTTGTGGTATGGTAGTAAGTGACTGCTCCGGCAGCTGTTGGAATTGATATTGGTTTCGCTCGAAAGCGGAATGACTGGAGGCACCGACTGTGTGACTGTGTGCTACGTCACTTTGAGTCGAAACTTTTGGTCTTGAAATCTCCTGATCTGTTAACAAAGTAATGCGATCTTGCGATGGACTTTTTTGCAAACTGATTTTTGATGCGGGTAATTGAGGTTTTGGTGGCACCATGTCAGGGCTAGCCAATATTTTTGGATGGGCTTTAATAGTATCTTCTTGGTAGTATTGATCACTTGTGTGACTTGTATTTGATGAAAAGTTTGTGCTGGGCGATGGCAAATTGTTGAACGACATGGTTGAACTAGCGTTCGAGTTTTCTGACTGATGACGTATACGCTGCAGAGATAAGGAATTTGGCGGAGGCACAACTGAGCGACTTTGGCTTTGACTAGAAATTTTTTGTTCTTCGACGGAAATAGGTTTACTTGGTATAAATTTAGCATTTGATGTTGGCTCAAGCACGACCTCTGGTTTGTAATTAGTATAATTTTTAAATTCCTGCTTGTTTACTTCGTACTGTGTTTTGACCGGCGGTGGCGCATAGATTGGATTTTGGTGGTATTTCTTTGGTTTTTCATTTAGGACGGGCTTGTAAGGTATTTCTTGTCCGGTATACAAAGGTGAACGATTTGCTTCAAAGTTCGTTATTTGTGGAAAGAGTGGATCTACTATAGGTGCTTGATATTGACGACCGTCGGGTGTAAGCGGTGAGAGCGGTGAGACTGGCTTACTAAGTGACCTTTTATTCATACTTATCGTACGTCCAGTCTGCGATTTCTGGGCATTGCCATTGTGGTTAGTACCAATGTTTCTCATGCTATGCAGCAGACTTCTAACTGGGTTATTAACAATGACTTCGTCATCACTGACATATGATCTTTGATGTCCGGCCACAGTGACAGCAGTTTGCGAAGGTGGTTTGCGCATTACTTTTGTTTCCGCACGATACTCCAGCATATTTTCAGAATCTAAATCATCATCGGTGTTTTCATTGTTCATCTGCGCTGACAAGAAACTGGGACTTGTCGGTGCACTGTCAACTGTGCTGGCAATATTGAAATGCAGCAAATTGTTGTTGTTTAATTGACAAGATTGCGCCAATGTGTCGGTACACGACGCGCCAGATGGACTGTACGATGGATTAGAATTAGTAAGAACGAGTGGCTGACCTTGTGGATTAGTTAATGAATCTTCTCGGTGGCGTTGTGGTTCATCATAGTCAACTGCTGTAGGCAGACACGGGTAACTGTGATAATTATAGCTGTTGAAAGTTCGAGGAGGAGGCACAGGTGCTGTGACTTTGTTATAATCAGAATAAGTGAAAGACACATTCGTCGGTGGCGGCGGAATCGGCGCTTGCTGCGGGCCCTGCTGATAATATTGGTTTGGTTGGTACTGGGCGTGTACACCTAAATTTGGATCATTAGTATTAGGTAGTGATGGACGTTTCTTAAAATCTTCAAGTTGTTGTTGCTGCGATCGTGATGCTCTCATAGAACCGTGACGTTGAAGATATGTACCCGACTGCTGTTGCTCGGCTAAATTGTCTCGTAAGGATCTTTCCTCAAAGTGATGTGCTTTGCGGCGGAAGTCACTATTATTGATTGCTGGTTTCGATAGCCAAGGCAACCCAACAGGCGAGGTTGCCGGTGAGGGAAGATATGGTGGTGATAGATTAGAAGCAGGTGGTCGTTTACTTGGCGGTAGTTGTCCAGTGTTTGTCTTCTGTGGTACTGGTTTGTAAATAGGTTGGGTCGGTGTTTGTTGGCATTGAATGGGCCGAAAGACAGATTGGGGTGCGTGAATAAATTGGTTCACCGGTGCTGGTATTTGACCAGCTTGCTGATATTCCATTCCAGTATGCTCATCTCTAGGTTGTTCACGTTCTAAATGCTGTTGCTCATAACACTCTCGCTCCGATTGATAGCGTTCAAATTGCTGGCGTTCCAGTTCAAGGCGTTTTAATTTCAGTTGATGTTCACGATTCAAGTGAGAATAAGGTTTCTGAGATTTTTGTTGCTCACCCGTTTCAGCCGGTTGTGGTCGATATTGTGCCAGTATATGTTGTGGCGTTTGAAAATGATCATGTTGATGTTTTTGTTGTATCACATTAGGGTGGACATCATTTTTGTGCCAATAATTTTTCGCTGCGTTCTGTGGTAGATAGCCAGGAGCTTGAGGTGGTTTCCCTGTTGTTACCGTTGCAGCGGCACCCGTCTCAAATGTATGCTTTATATTACCAAATTTATTTGTCCAGTTTGAAACCGAACGTGAACCACCCCAGCCGAGACCCGATTTTGCACTTTGTTTATTAATAAAAGCTAAAAACTTGTGATCGTTTTCGGTCTTAGGTTCAAATGGTGGTACTACGCTATGTACTTTATGTTTAACGCTCACCTGTACAGCACGCTTGAGACCTAAATTTTGATCTCTACTGTCTTCAGCTTCACCGTCGGTATCGAAGTTAACATTGTATTTTTTTGCCTTTGGAATATCAATAGTATTAGCACGTTTCATGAGATGTTTTTTGTTAGCAAATCGTTTATTTTTTGAGCTGTCTCTAGACGAAGCATAATCTGCATGTTGGCCATCGTCCTCCGAAGAGAAAGCATTTTGTAAATTGGCAAAGCTTACTGCATAGTCACCCGAAAGTGGACGTCTATTTCCGGATGGGAGATTTCGGCTGGAGCCATTTGGCGTAAGGTGAGATGATGTTCTAGTTTGCACCAGATTACTATGTGCTGGTACTGGTTGCTCTTGAGAATATTGCGGATTTGGTTGCTCTGATCGCATGTTGCCCGTGGAAATATCTTTATCTATACAAAACCACTGTGGCGGTGACACTACATTACCATCCGGTGTTGTACAGTTCAAAATATTTTCTGTTATTATCATATCTTCCATATACCGCCGTGCGTCCGCTAACTCCTCACGGCTAACACCCACAGTGTGTCGGCTATTACGATTGCGGCGTTTTGCAAATCGTTGACGGTTTATGGGGAGGTTATCAGCTTCCGGTGATGACGTTTGATTGTTTTCGCTAACATCAATGCCGCCCATACTTTCTTCTAGTTCAACGGCATTAACTTCACTACCATGCGTAGTTACTTCGGTAAGCTTATCTGGCGATGTAAGACCCGACTGCAGGCGTGCCACCAAAAGGAGTAGAGCTTTACGCTTGTTGCCATCGACAGATAATTCTTTTCCCTCTTTTAATGAGCTTTCTAAACGGCTAAGTGCTGATGTTACCTCGGCAATCACATTTGTATCATTCTTCATTTGCAGCTGATCGCAGAGTCCGGCGGCGAGTAGACGCAAATCTTCACCACTTTCTGTACCAGAATCTTCCTTCTGAGGCACACGTAATCTATGTACTTGACCCTTGACTTGGTTACTAAAGTTACTTTCATTACTAAAGCTACTGTGATTACTACTCTCATTTGAAGTTGTATTGACTGAGGGATTGTTGTTTTTCCTAACGTTAAACATACTGCTGTTTCTGTTGTTGTTACTATTTGGATTACAATTGAGATTGCTGTTGTTGTTGTTGTGGTTACTAACAGCGCCAGCAGCACTTATTGTTATCTGTGTCTTACTGCTGCTGTTGCTGTTATTGTTGCTATTAGAACTCGGATACTGACTGTTGTCAGTAGTAGTATTTGGTTTACATGTATTCACAACACTTTGCGGCAAATTCTTGTGCAGTAAATCCTGCAGCAATGGCATTAGTGACTCACCCTTGACATCGTTATTATCGGCATCGAGGTCAGCATCAACTATATCATCGTCGTCGTTGTCATCGACTTTAATCGGATTCTTCTCAGCGTTACTAGCTACTATTGCCGCCTTTTGTTTACTTTTAGCATTTTCTGTTGTGACTTTGCTGTTCGATTGCGACTTTGATTCTTCCACTTGAACACTTTGCTTTGCGACTACAATTTTGGTATTACTTTCTTTTTGTAATGTTATTGAATGCTTCTTCTTTTCAACAGACAACTTTTTATCATTGCTAACTTTATTTGGTGCTGAAGACGTTGTTGCTACTACTTCCACTTCTGGTTCTGGTTCTTCGTCTGCCTCACTATAGTCAGTAACCTCTTCGATTACTTCCTCATATTCACTGTCAGAGGAGCTATCATCCTCCCTTTGCTGTTCCTCCTTTGTGCTCTGACTTTCAGCTGCGACGATCTGTTCGCCTGCTTTCCAATTTTTCTTTTCTAGAATGCGCAATTTTCAATTCAATGAATTCGTTCAAAAAATAAACATATTAACGAAACAACAAATGATGATATGTATTTTTAAGCATGAGTAACATTAACTCAACAGAACAGAACAGAATGTGACTTCCAGATCACAGATCACAAAATGCAATGAACAAAGTGACTGTAGAACGAGAACATGGACCAAAGTTTCGTCGTTGGTCCACAGTAGAGAGAGATCAACAAACGAATTACAATATTAATAAGTAGAAATAAAAAAGAACACAAAACCAAATTCAACAGAACAAAATGAAAATGATCATTTCAGTTGTCTGGAATCAGAGTTGTTTTTTTTTTTGTTTTTTTTTAATTATGTATAAAATTGAAGGAATGAAGGGTATATTCGGTTTATATGTTCGTATGTAGAATGTTTGTAATACCCACAAGAAGGGAATTGCAAACCCAAAACAATGTATACATGGAAATGATCAGTTAAAATCAGTTGAAGAATGATTGAGCCATGATCACCTGTCTGTCCGGGAATGCTGAAAACTATTGTACAGAATAGAATGACTTCTAATATAAGTACTATAGATATTATAAAGAATATTTCTTATATTCATTCTTATTGTAGTTTTGGTATACCAAGACCAAGTACTAAGAGGAATTTTCTAAATAAACTTGTACGAGTAGATTGGTAAAAATTAGACCAATGGGCTATCTATATTTTTAAAACAATTTTTTATAGTTTAGTTTAACAGGTGAACATGTCTAATTGAAATCGTCTTGTCTTGTCATACTGATATTATTATTATTATTATTTTTTTGTATTGAGACGACAATATGATGAAATTGTTACTTTTAGGCACTATAAGGCCTCCTGATTTAAAATATTTTAGAAATAAAAAAATACGATTTATTTTAAGAAAATTGTTTTCAATAGAAAGCGAACCCTCAAACCAATTGACAAATTGGGAGAAAGAACTTTACACATCTATGCTATTTTTAATACTAAGTATGCATGTACCTACTTATGTATGTATGTAACATATGCGTGTATATATGTACATCGTATTATCGTCTAGGGATAAGGGTTTTAAGATATTGAGGATGTATGGGGTTGTTGATTGGTTGTCTAGACTATTGTAGATTGACTTTGATTACTACTACCTGGCTTTGGTTTGATTTTGTTTGGTTGTACTCAATCGGGTTTGCATGAATCAATCAATTTTTGTGACTAGCTATATATTATCTATAAATAATAATAGATATAGTAGGGTTTTAATATGATTAATTGGTGTAGTATTATAATATACAATAATAAGTATAAGTATAAGAGAGCTAAAAATATTTTATAAAAAAGACATGATAGTATTTAGAGCGCTAGAGCTCCAACCTGACACCAAATGAATTGTTAATATCTGCGATATGATGTGATTAAAACTACAATATAATTTCCTATAATCTGTATAATTGATTATTGTTATTGTTTTGAATTTTATCTTAATCAAATACAAACAATTTGTCTTACCTTTACGGTCCGCCATCAGTTCACGTAGACGTGCTCGTATCTTCCGACGTTCCTCGTAGGTCGAAGCTTGTTCAAGCTATAATGAATCAATGAATGAGTTCATTAAACAAAATTATATTAAGTGCTACATATAATCTGATTATCAATTCTACATTTAGTCATGCTCAAGACCTGTCCGTACTTAGTACAGAGTATTTATTGCATTATGTGAGTACTTACCAATTCTTTTAAAATTTCTTCGTCGAAAATCTTATTCAAATCATAAGCAGATTTGGAAGTTGGTGACAACGATCTATCGATTTTGTTCGTTTTCAATGTACGTGTGATCTTCACCTGGTTGTTAAAAAAAGAAAATTACATATAGTATTAGCTATGTATCAATAATCTATAATCTAAATAAAACAAATTTAAATTTAAAATCTGCTTAAGAGATCATTATATACTAAGTATAATGTTGTACTCGTATTTGATAACAAAAATTGAACTAAACAATATTCAGTAAACATTAACACAAATTGAATTGATACTGAGATTTTAAACATTTCAATGGAAACAGCGAAAAAAGGACAAGTATAAAATATTTCATACCACAATTACTATGGAACATACATACATATGACGAAACAATGATACTATGATATCATACAAGCATATCGTTCAGCGTACAAACAAAAATTTATTTAATGTATGAATAGTAAAGAATAATATATTTTGATGGGATATAGTTTTGTATGATTAGGTGTTATGTGCAAAACACAGAATAGTTCAACATGCGAATGAACTCTTCATCTAGTGAATAGAATTATAAGTTTGTCATGAAATTTGTAATGCAAAGAAGGAGACATCATAAATTATATATATTCTTGATCAGCGCGAAAAGGCGAATTGATCTAGCCATGTCCGTCTGTATGTATGGATGCAAACTAGTCCCTTAGTTTTTTGAGTTAGAGAGCTGAAATTTTGCACAAAGCTTTCTTTTTACCATACGCAGCACATTTGTCGGAATCAGCCAAATCGGACAACTAGGAGGGGTATCTCCCAAAAGAAACCCCCTACTCAAATTCATGTTCTAATTTGAAAAACTTTTTTGTTTTTTATGCTATAGAACTGAAATTTGAAAACTAGAAGTGTTTGACCTATATGTATAAATCATTAAAATTTCAAAACCCTAGGGCTATCAGGAAGGGTTCCTTCCATACAAGCCCCCTTCTCAAATTCATGTTCTTATTAGAAAAAACTTTTTTGTTTTTTATGCTATCATCTTGAACACAATACGTTTCTGATCCATATTCATCAAGCATATAAATTTCCGGTTCCTAAGATACTGGATCGCATAGCTCCCATACAAAAAACGCTTTCTAGGGGCTCCATGAAGAGTATTACATCTAGTTTTATCTATCAATCAATCTGTTGATCGATCTATTTATATATGTTATCAATACCATTATTGTCTTCAAAAATTTCCTAATTTTCCTTGGTACTTTTTTCAAAGCCAATGTTTAATTATGATGAAGTAGTACTATACACATGAGAACTTTTTCAAGGTTTCTGTTTTTTTTTTTGTTTTTTTTTTTTTGTTTTCTATTATATTTAGCAATTTGTACATACGTATAAAAAGTATTAATCTTTTGATCATAGAGATATACAATACATGTGTGTATTTATGGTGCCATAGACATACATACATATATACAATATAAAATAAGGCATGACGACGGCTAAAGACCTACAGTAAATGAAACAAACTAAGTATCTTATACTTTGTTGGATTGTCTATCCAGATTGGGATTGTTTGGGATTGAATTGAATTGATTTGTTGATTGTTGTAGATTCTTGTCAAAGGCATAAAATGGATTGGATTGGTTTGCTTTGTCTTTACTATCTAACATACAATATACAATTATACTATACGTAAAAGTATCTTTAAAATAGTGATTCAAATCTATTTTTAACAGGAATTTTTTTTAAAGCATTTCATATTTTTTTTTTTTGTTTTTTTTTTTTTTGTTACTTTTAATTCGTTTATTTAATTTGTACCATTTGAGATACTACTTACGTTCTCTATTCGTTCCTATATTCGTACCTATACACAGACACAGACACATATATCTCTATAGATCTTAGTATTTATTTGTGTGTTTATTTTGGTCGCTTCGTAAGCTATTCAGGTGCATCTGAGATATTTTATTTTCTTGGCAGAAATTCTTTTCAGCAAATTATGCGCACTAAATACGAAAAATAATTTAAATAAGTATATTGTATCTTTTTATCTTGTTTTTTCCATTTTTCATTCTTCAATCTTCATTCTTTAATTCCACTTACACTTCATGTGTGTACGATGAATCGCGATGTATTGTAGTAGTGACACAAAAATATTATAGATGAATCGAATCTATCTATGTATGACTATCTATTGTGAGATATGTATGTATATCTATGTAGATACTATACTATACAATATGGGTACATATACTTGTATTAATGTATAATTTACTATTTTGTTATTTTTTTATTATTTTAATGTAATTTATTTTATTTATGTTTCATTTGTTTTTTTTTTTTAATTTATTTGTTAAGCCGGCGAAATTACAAAAAAAAAAAAATAAATAAATAAATGATTCAGTAATTTAATAAAAATAAATAAATAAATAAAGAAGTATATATGTATGTACATACATTATATACTTATGTACATACAGTATGTATGTATGTTATGTGAATGGTATATACATGCATGTGTATGTATGGATGTATATTATATACAAATATTTTTTTATTTATTTATTTATTTTTGTATATTTATGTAAACACATTTTACTTTATTTGGTAATGATGCTTCTCCATCAACTTTGCGTAGGTGTTGTGCTTATTTTGTATATTATATATTTGATGTTTTCCGTACCGTGCCGACGTGATGTTAAAGTTAGAATTCGAAAAATATATACATGAATATATATAATTTCAATATTTAATTTTGTTTAATTTTTTTAACTTTTTTTTTTTAACTTTCTTCTTTCTTTCAGTTGAGTATTTGAAACCGAAAAAAAAAAAAATAATGAGAGAACAAATTGATTGGTTGATTTGTATTTGGTAAATTTTTCAGATTTGTTTTTTATTCCAAAAAAAAAAAAAACTGCTGGTTCTGAACAAATCCAAATACAAGTGTGTTCGATTCCGCCTCTGAGTGTATACTGATCGTTCGCTCAACCGTATGCCTTCAGTCTTCAGTCCCCAAACACATAGTTTTCTGTGATTTTTCCCATTTCCCATTGCGCGTTTCCTCCTTCTGCGCACTCTGTCAGTATATTTAATAAACACACAACTGCCAGGCAAAACACGTATGTATGTACATAGTACGTACGCACACGGCACGACAGACAGGTCGCAGAGTACGGAAGTATTGGGATGTGAGACAACGACGTACATGTGTATCTATGCATCTATCTACTACATACATACATGCACGTACATATGTACATATAAGTTTCTAGATACAATACAACATATGTACATACTCGTACGTTCTATTCATAAGTTTGTATTATATATTTCACCAAAGATTTAAAAAAAACAAAAAATTATTATGAAAAAAAAACACAATTTTTTTGCATGTCGAAATGGGAATGTTTGTCTTATTCTTCGATTCTTCTTAAAAGTCTTGAAAATGTTTTCCTAACTGTGAAATGTCATAAATTATTAAGAAATTTACAGATCAGTCAGAAATCAGTACATTTATAGAAATATGAAAAATATCTCTTCGATATTCGATGACGTTCGATGACACTCGCTTTTTACATGTGTCGACAATCTTTCATCAAACGAGATGAAATCAAATCAAAACAGAACACAACAAAACAGAACAGACAGAGAAGCATTTTCTTCTAGTTATGCACTGATTCTCATATATCTTTTAGACCCCTTCCCCTATTCAGCGATGGCTTTACTTGTACACTGAGTTAATTTATCATTTCAAATTGATTTTGGAAATAGTGAATAATTATAATTTAAGTATAATATACTGAGTATGAAAAAACTTGATGTATGGTAAATGTGAATATTTGTACAAGGACTACCTCTTCCAGTAATCGAAGCTTAGAACTTGTAATAACTGTACATTTATCAAACTTCTGCTTCTATCCCAATACCTACAAAGCTATTGTAGTTTTCTTTGAAAAAATTTGGCGAGACTTCATCATACAATATGTGCATATGTCCAAATGTAAATGGATTTTCCGGTTCTACGTGTTACAAATCTCACGAAAAAATGATAATGTCTTTTCAAAATAGTGTGATCGTCTGTCAACCCTACTTCAGTGAGAGAACTTTTAAACACCATATACTACTATATTAGTACATGCATACATAATTTGACACATGTTTTTATAGACTTTCAAAATAATATATATTGTGTACAAAATTGCATTGTAATAAATGAAATGAAATGAAATGAACTGAACTGGTGTGATTGTGATGTACGAGTAGTATTTCCTCTGAATTATACGATCGATCCCATTTATGCACATTTCACTTTACAATATTTTGAGAATGTGAAGGGAATGATTCTCATTTTCTATCTTAAGACCTGTGCTATCATACTTAGAATATAGGTACGAGGCTCAATTAATAAATAAGGAGACAAATCACTGTAGCTAAAAAACGATTTATTTACTCAATACAAAACTTTGGCTACTTTTTATCAGTCCCCAACAACATTATGTACATATTGACATATACATATTGTGTATGCTTCTGGCAGAAATTTTTTTGGGGTCATCTCAAAACCACTTTTGCATTGGATCGAAAATGTCTACCAGGTAGAGTATCTTTGAAGAGTCCAAACAAATGGAAATCCGATGGGTCGAAGTCGGGGTTGTTGGAGAGATGTGGAAGGATCTTCCACCCCAGTTTTTGAAGTGTTTCTTGAGTTACATGTTAAGTATAATCTGAATAATATTCCAACACTCGCATGCACTTATTCAGCCATTTTTAAACTTATATATACATTTGTAAACGTTCGAACGGTTCAAACAATTATTCCCGTATACTTTTAATATTCTTTCACGGAAATTACTATGTTTGATAACTTCAGCAATAAAAATCTATTAACTGCGCCTTGTTCTATGATTTTTATTTATTACTTATTGAATAACCCTCGTACTATACATAAGTACATACATATAGACAAGTACATGGTAGTAAAAGACCCAATACCAAGTATTAGCATCCTACTACAATACTTACACTACTTACGGCTGATTCGTTTTCATCGCTGCTTATAGCAGAACGGATTTTATTGTTTTCGTCACGATTTGTTGTCGTTGAAGAGGAGATTGTTCTTTGTTGTTGTCTCTGTTTTGTAGGCAAGATGGTCTCTACGCCATGCATTATAACACTAGCGCCTAGAAACTTATTAAGTAGAGCGCGTGCTTCCTGATCCTCAGCTGTATCATTGTCTTCAATAACTAAATGAAAATTTAAAATTATTTTGCATTCAATTACAATTCTAAATTATAAAAGACTTACCATTATCAGCGTTCCGCATACGCTCTAGGCAATCATGAACGCTTGTCACTGCTCGAGTTTCACTATCACTATTTAGAAAAGATCGAGCCGACTGAGTTCTCTGACTACCGCTCTTTTGACTCATTGACGTATGACGTTTTTCAACCGATTCGCATTCACTATCACTGTCGTTAATAAACTCTTCGTGCTGTTGTGAAGACTGAACAACGGTGCGGAGTTCTTTCGATGCATTACTTTCCTCGATTTCGATGTCTGATTTATGTTCTGACGATGATGACATATTCTTAGCGTTGAGTTTCGAATTTGTTCGAAGTATATGTACTGATTTGGGGCTACTGGCTTTCCATGACGATTCAGTTACCGATTGTGTTGATTCTTTCCTAATAAATTTTTCGCTTATTTCTTTAACAGAACCTCGCCGAACAGATTTTTTGCTGGTGAAATCCTCCGTATCGATAGATACCAATTCTGTTGGCTCCTGTTCCGGTCGTTTATCAATTGTTGTTATGTACTCATGTACAGTCGTAGTACCATGATCCATGGAAGAGTTTCGGCTATTGCTCTGCTGCTTATGTTGTATCAACTCATCGGTATTCGTTGAGCTGTATACTTTTTTATGTTCGTTTTTCGATCCACCTTTTTTCTCTGCTATAATAAAATCCGAGACTATTGGGGGTAAATTAATAAGCTTTAGAAAATGTAAGTACGATTATAGAGGACGATGTCTTATTTACCTGTTATAGTTTCGCGGGGTTCACTTATTTTCTGTTGATTCTGTTTCTTTTTAAGAGCACTAATACCAAAAAGCAATTTACCATTCTCATCTGTTGGTCCAATGCCATAGCTAGAAGTCACCGAGTCTTCTTCAAAGTACTTTGTCTGAGGCCTTCTCTGTTTGTTTGGTACTGGCGAACTCGAAGTTTTCTTCTCCGAGGTTTTCGTAGTGCAGCTTGTAGATTTTAATACCTTGCCTCTATCAGCCCATATTGGTGAAGTTTTACCATCAGATTTGGGCTTATTTGTGCGTTGCTCTGGGGTTGTTGGCACACTGCGTGTAGTTTTGCTGTTAACCAAAGATTCCAAACGTTGACTCATTATTGTTGTACTCTGTGGACTTCTACTGCGTACATTGTTTGTTGGAGTCTTGCTTTTGTCTAATGGACTGCTGTGACTTGTACGCTCTGGAGACTTTGTTTTTTTAACGAAACTAGTCCTTTGGGGACTCTGTTCTGATTTTGATGTTTTGTCTCCTCCTTGTTTTTTGGTAGCAGGACTTTCACTGCCTCGACGTACTTCACCATGACTTGGACTGCGACTCCGACCGCGTGGCTTCACTGGTGGCTTTTCCTGTGGATGACATTTATGCCCATCTTCTAATGGTGACTTATAACTTTGTTTCACCGAGTCTACATTTTCTGTTTGGTCAAGTAGTGAAAATTGTTTAGTCGTTATTGAGCGTGATCCGGAGAAGCGACGCACTTCCTTCAAATTGTTACTTATGGACGTGGTTTTAGGACTGAGCTCACGATGTGCTGTAATCGTCTTTTCCTCCAAAGGCTCCGTGGCTACATTATCTGGAGTAACACCACCTAAACTAGTTCTACGCGTAGCTAAAGTTGTAGTTTTTAAGTCGGATTTCGTATTACTGATTTTATTATTTATGTTATCCATATCCTTTGGTTGTTCCTGTTTTCTGATCGGAGACATTTTTCCATTGGCAAGATAGATGTCATTTGTTGAATCTTTCGAATTCAACATTTTTCTTTTAATATATAACATTTGCGATCGTATACGGCGTCGAATCTCATAGGAAGTCTCTTTTTCTAGTTTCTCTTCAAGAACTTTTAAATCAAAAATTTTTTCGATTACATCATCGACTGGTATACTCGGACTCTTCTCCCTGCGTGGTGCACTGCGTTTTGGCACGTCGAACTTCACTGAACTATTCTGGTTCCGTTCATAAGATCCATCATCCTCAAATGACGATTTTCGCGAGTAGTTGTTCTTGTTTATCTCAAGCGAATCACGTCTGATATGCTCTAATGAGCTTTTTGTATGATCCATGTACGATGGACGACGGCCCGGTTCGACTGGCTTTTGATTTGTATCTTGAGTTTCAAAAATATTACGTCGAGCAGCCACTGAATCTGTAAAATTTGTTAGACGCTCAGTACTATTTGTGTTTTGAATTGACGATAAAGTTGATTGTTGCGGTTGAGTTTGAGGTTGATGTTGATCTAAAAGTGCTGGTTCAGTTTTAATTGTGGTGCATGACGTGATTAGTGGTTTGTTCGGATGCTCTATGATGTGCTCTGTTGTAGTTTTTACTACAGTTGTTTTTGCGGTGGTTGTGGGACTAAATGGGCCCTTGGGTTTCTTCTCACTGCCCTTTTTTGCATTTGCACTTGTATTTTTGATTGATTGATTTTCATCATTGTGATCTGTTGATCGCCTTCGGCTCGGTTCTAGTTTTGGACTTTCGATAATCGGTTTTGTCGCAGCTACAGTATTTTTCTGAGAGCATATAGGTGTGTGATATTCACTAGAAATAGAATGATTGGGTGTGGAGGGGGTTCTAGAATCATTTTCTACCTTATTGCCATTTTGCTTTATTGTACGAGAAATGGGTTTCTTTTCTATGGGTTTTTGTGAAAACACTGACGGTCTATTTAATATGTCTTTCTGTCGTTTAAGAGCAATGGCTGTGGTATGTGTTTTTGACATTGGCACTACTTCACTTTCGTTGAGTTTTTCGCAATCTATAAACTTGCTTGAGACATTTTTGTTATTAAGAGATGGTCTTCTTACTGTTGCAGTCATCAGAATATCATGTTTTGATTCAATGGGTTCAATGCTCTCATTGAAAGTAGCATTGACAGTTTTGGGTTCTTTTTGATTTAGATCCTGTTTAGGAATATTTTTGCGTGAATTATTAAATTCTATTTTCGCAACCAATCCAGGCGACTTTTGTGGTACAGTAGGAGAAAGTTTTTCAAAGGTGTTAATAAATTTGTTCACTTTTTGCTTAACACTTAGTGTGGATACATCTTTCTCCAGTTCTTCATCATAGGAAGGCTCTACTTTTTCTATTTGTGTCACTTGTTGTTTATAGGTAAAACGATCAGAAATTTTCGGAAAGTTATTAACTTTTTGATTATTGATCAACAAATCATCATCAATATTTTCTCCGATTTTAGATTGCTCTTCGAGTTCATGTACTACATTAGCAATGTAATCACTTACTGGCTCCTCATTAACTGAATAATCTATACTTATTGGCGCCTCAATAGTAGGATTATTTAAAATATCGTTAGATGAATGATCAATCGTTACTTTCCCCAAATTTTCATTTGGAATCTCAGAAATTTGACAGCCAACGTAACTGTTAGACTCCTCTTCAAAGACCGGTATGATTGTGACAACAGGTTTTTTGTTGGGCTCATCCTCAGGCTCTTGTACAGCATCTGGATAACGTGGCTTGCCTGTGTCCATTTCTACGGGAACCGGTATAGGTACAATTTTATCAGGTGAGGGCTCGCGAGAGCTTTTAGCATGTTCAATATCAGTTATAACGCTAGTTGTTTTGTCACTAGTGTCTAAATTGTCAGTAGAAGTCAGATTGATTGATTTTGTGGTGAAGCATTTATTGGCCCGAGTCCGTTCCTTCTGTGTATTTGCCGAATTAGGTGTCAGTGTACTCATTCTCGGGATTTTAGGTTGTTGCATTTTTTCATTGACGACTTTAGAGTTGTTTTGTTTTGCTTTTACATCTGAATCCCGTCTAGATACTCTAGGTACTGGAGTTGATTTCTTCTTCTCGTCTGAGTTGCTTTCATCAGTTTCTCTTTCAATCGATACCGACGGTGAGCTGTGATCTATAATAATTTCGGTACACACAGATATGTTGCTTGAACGTCTGGGTCTAGGTTCCGGTGAATGAGGTGAAGTACCATCATGAGCATCTTTTTTGGGTTTTTGCTTTATAGATGAAGATCTTAGTCGCTCTTTTATGGTTGATGTAGATGAGTCATTTGATTTTCTTCCACTGTGTTTCGTTCCTTTTGAAGTCTCTTCAACCAAACTATTTCTTTGTACTTGTGATACATTTTCTTTACGAGGCTGTGATACTTTTGTCGTATTACTGTGTAATTTTCTTGCATAACTTTTATCACTTTGTTTGTCACTGGTAATTTGATCACTACCATCATTTACCTTATTTAACGATACCAATTTATCTATTTTCTTAGCTTTCAGTTTCACAATGTGGGGCTCAGGAGAAGAACTTCTATCCACTGGTACTTTATTGTGTAGTGATGGTGATACCGCTGCAGTATTTGGTGAAGATGATTTCCTATTATCTATTGGTGATGATGACTTTCTTTTCACTTCATTATTATTATTATTGTGATGGATATTGGCGCCTTTTTTAGTAACATCGTCTTCCTTACTATGAAAGTCGGATACAGGTTGTCTTCTAACCTCACTGGTTAATGATTTGCGCAATGGCTTTGTGCTTTTGGAGACTGGCACTGTTGAATCATCATGGCCTTTTATTGATTTCTGAGTAATCACTATTGAGCTACGATTGCTTTCAGCAGGACTTTTATTTATTTCCTTTAATGGTTTTTTATCGCTAGTTCCAGTTTTGCTAGTTGTCTTTAAAATTTCTGTAGTTTCCGTGATATTTAACTTTTCTATGTTGTCATTTGTTTGTTTTGGCACCTTTTCATGATTATTATGAGTGATGGGCGTTGTCGTAAGTGGTTTTCCATCAATAGTTTTATTTTTTAAGAAAGGCTTAGCACCTTTTGGTATTGGATCAGTTGCCTGAGGTGTTTCAATTACTTCCGAAATAATTACCTTTTCGATATTATTATCATCAACTGTCTTTAGTGTATTCTTTTCATTGAGAATAATATGTGCCTCTTCATCAACAATCCTGGATCCTTTCGCAGTTATCTGATCATCAATAATAATAGATGTCTTTGTTTTAGGTTCAGTAAATGGTTTCTTATTCGTTTCCCTCATCTCAGAAATGATATTATCATCATCATCGTCAATGCAATCTTCGATTTTTACATCAAATGTATTTCTGATCTGTTCTGTTTCCTTAACCAAAGCTTTTGGGCTGGTATCTTCCCTTTCATCTTTGATTTCTGATTTGTGTATGTCGATGCTTGAACGCTGAATAAAAGAACCTTGGGTATCACCATCATCTTCCATGCCTAGTATCTTACGACAACGATCTTCAAAAGTTTCACGATTAGTAACACCTTTCTTACGAAACGTAGGTTTGCCATTATAATCTGGTTCAATATCCTTTGAAATCAAACTACCATCTAAAGACTCATCCCCCTCATTGGTTGTGTTCTCAATTTTTGATTTTGTGTCATGTTCATGATGAGTATCAAGATGTTTTTGCAAGGCATGTGTCTCATCATCATCGCTCGAGAAATATTCAGGTTCGGGAGTATTATAAATATCAGACGGTAGTGACGGGGATTTCGCTTGAAAATTTATTGGGGAATTAATACTTTTTATTGAATTTTTCAACGGTTGTTGTTGCTGTTGATGTGCATTTTTTAGATTTTTTTGATCATTTGATGTGTTCTCAATAATACTCTCCACACTTGACACACTATTATGCTCAGAACATGTTGAATCCTTTCTAATTTGATTTAAATGTTGTTTTTCCTGATCACTTACTATACTATTAATAATAGTTGTTTCATCATCATGATCATCATCGTCATTGTCGTTGCCATTATTATCATTATAACTAATTGTTGTAGTAGCATTACTTTCTTCAATAGTTGGGGATTTTTGTTTGGTAGGCTTAACAGTGCTTTTATTCGAATTATTGGTAGTAGTAGTAGTAGTAGTACTAGTAGTATTAGGTGCTGGTGCATATGGTGCTGTTGGTGACTTCACTGTCGGGGTAACGAATATATAAATACATATATGAAATATTGACAAAATACAGACGAAGAATTGATACAATATCATATTGCTACCTAGTACTACTTACATAGAACATATGTACCTATGTGTGTATGTTGTATGTACGTGTATATCGGATCGGATCAGATCAGATCGGATGAGATCAGATGAAAAATATTGTGGTACATACATATTAAATTGTACTTATGATTAGTTACATTTCCAAACTACTTTGTTATTTTCTTCTGTTTTTGTTATAAGAATTTTTATTGGTTATTTTTATAAAAGCAAGGATAGTACATAGTAAAGTTCAAAAAGGATATTAATTAATTTATTTTTAATACATAAGAATTTTTATATAAATTGGCCAAAATATTGTAATATAAAATACGAGTACAGAGATTGAGAGTAGATTGCTAGAGATAGATTATAGATTGTAGTATTAGTTACATTTCCAATCCATGCAACTTTATCTGATTTGATATTAAATTTGAATTTGAATTTGAATTTAATTTTGTTTGTTATTAAATTAAATTTATTAGTTTTTAAAATATTGAATCAATGAATCGACCAAAGAAATAGTATTTATTGTATGTAGTATATATGTAGATAGGTATGTATGTTGTTGGTATACGATATAAAACGAATATTAATAAAACTTATATGAATTATACAAGTTTCTTGGATAATTACAAGAACAAGTACATGTATATTGTATATCTGATCTGGTATTTTTATATTGTAGTTTTTTTTTTTTTGTTTTTTTGTTTTTTTGTTTTTTTTTTTTTGTTGGTTTTTAGTCCGTGTTAAGCTAAAACGTAACGTGCAACTCTCGAGGCGCTTTTTTATGGGTAGCAAACTCTCTCGAAATTACAGGGTTTTCAGTATGCGATGCTGCAACTATTTGATTTTGACTGCTGATACACGATTAGTGGTAGTATCATTCTGGTCTTGTAACATCGTCGGTCTTGCTTGGGACTGTCTAGCTTAGCAATGGCTGAATTTAGATGGGATACAATTATTGAATAACAATATATCGTAACGTAATGGTACAATAATATTGTAAATTGTGGTTGAGTATGTTGTGTTGAAGTAACGCGGTCCGATCCGAAAGAACAGTTACAGATACAGTTATACATACTTAGTAAAGAATTTTTTTTCTTAGATTTTCAGCATTATTAATGCTTACCGACTGGTGGAATTGGTTTATTTTTTGTATCGACATTTGAAGTAGTGGCAGTAGTGGTAGTGTTTGTGATTGAATTGCTGTTGTCGTTGGTCGTGGTAGGATAAGATAAGGAAGAAGGAGAAAAGGCACTCATTTTTTCGGACTCGCCAAGTTTGTAATAATTTCGTTTAACGCATAACGGCTCCTCGATAATCCCTTGTTCAGGAGTAGAAAAGGTGGCCTGGTTTGCAGTGAATTTTGTTTTGGTGATGCTATCGGTAGAAATCTGATCTGTGTTATCGGTGTTCTTGTTGTTGTTCTTGGTGTTCTTGTTGCTGTTCTTGTTGTTGTTGTTTTTGTAGTTGTTCTTGGTTAGTGGTTGTTCGTTATTAGTCAGCTTGGCTGAATTTGTAGTAGTAGTAGTATACAGGTTGTTATCTAAGGGATATATTTATTTTGTTTTGTTTTTCTTTTGATCTGATTTTGACATACATCCAAGATAGTACATATACTTTAAATATGCTAGTTCGTACCTGATTTTGGCACTTCGCTGCTTGGTTGTGTCGTATCAATTGTTGTAGTAGTCGTTGTTGTCTTTACCGCTGGAGCAGTACCCTTTTTGGTCGTTGTTGTCGTAACTACAGTTTTTGTAGTACTTCCCGGTTGAGTTGGATGGATCTGTTTTGTTACCGTTTCATGAGAACCATTAATATTACGTGGCTTATGATGATGATCTTGCGTCTTTGTAACAACAGTTTTACCAATAGATCTTGCTGGTGATGAACGAGTCACTGTTGTTGAGCTTATGTGACTCTTCTCAGATGGTGTTATGCTGTCGTGTGATCCCTCACGCGTATCTCGGGTACTATAGTTCTTGCTAGACGAAATGCTTGAGCGTGGTGTCTGGCGATGTTGGTCGGAATAATTGCTGTTGCGCCTAGATGAAGTACTCTCTGATGGCGAAGAGCTACGTAAGGATGCAGCGAAAGCACGATGGGCCGCATCAACCTCTTTCTCTTTTTGCAACAGCTTACGGGTACTTTCAGTGTTGGTCAAATGTTTGCTCGTTGGCGAATATGCATTTGGTTTGCGTATAGGTGGCTTAGTTGCGGTTCCGGTAGTACGCTTTGATGTTAAATCTGGAGTAATGTTAGTTTGTGGCGATCTTGCCGAAGGAAAACCATGAGTTGAGTAATCTTCTTCTGGTAGAGATCTACGGGGGCTGCCAAACTGCTCATAACCAGGTGTTACGTTATGCCTTACAGTTGAATCCTGTGAAGGATGACTATAATTTTCAGAGCTTATTTTGGTTTGAATAATATGCTCCCTATTGGTATTTTTTCTGTCCAAACCAACATTGGTGTTCTCAGTGGTTTTATCATGAGCCGATGGAAAGCCATGAGTGCTAAAGTCTTTGGTTTGATGGTTTCGACTGGTGATATGCTGCGTTTGTATTGGAATATCACCATGTGGTGCGATCTCTTTTGCTGGCGACTTATGACCAAAGGACTGATTGTCATTGTTTATAACTTCAGTTTGAGTTACACTTCTAGAGCTGCTTTGCTTGACATTCTTATTATTCTCCATCTTTAGGACGTACATCTCCCCATCATTAGTTCCAGAAGGCTGAAGTTCAACATTAACTGGGATCTGACGATCAGTGGTATAATGTTGCGTTGGCGTATTCTGCTGTGGCGATTGAGGATGCGGACGTTCGGATAGATACTCCTGAGTTGGCTTATGGGGTTTTACTGACGGAAACCCATGAGTACTAAAATCTTGTGTAGATTTTGAATGCAATTGATCATCAGCATACTGCCTGACAGACTGATGATCCGTAGTATACTGTTGCGTTGACTTATTCTGTTGCGGTGCCTGATGATGCGGTGCTTGGGAATGAGGACGCTCAGACAGATACTCCTGAGTTGGCTTGTGTGGCTTCACTGACGGAAACCCATGAGTGCTAAAATCCTGCGTAGTTTTCGAATTCAAATGATCATCAGCATATTCCTGGACAGTTTCGGTCGAAGTTTCCGTTGAGAAACGGCTACTTGACTTTTTCACAGCCGAAAACATTTGGGTTGTCACTTCATCGCCTTGTTGTTGATGTTGAATAGTTTCTACATTATCAACTTCATCTGATGGTTGTTTTCTATTTCTGATTTGATTTTGATTTTGAACTTGGTTTTTCTTCGAAATTGTTGATGTTGTAGATCGATTATGGACTTCATCATTAGTGGGTCGCACCTCCTCGGTCTCATAGCGCTTGTTCTTAACAATAGTACCATCGGGTAAACGCTTTACCGTGGTGATCATTTTAACATTTGGCTTCGGATACTCCACGGTACTTGAAATAATCTCGCCTGGTTGTTGCATCAAGTACTGCACGTGCTGCTGGTACTCGGGAGAAGCCTTATCCATATCAACATAACTTTTATTCTTTTCGAAATGTTGCTGCGTTTCCACATTACTTGTAGTATTTGATTCCTTTGATTCCTTACTACTCTTAAACTGCTCAGTTGTAGAATGTTGTTGCTGTTGCTGCTGTTGATGCTGAGTTCGCTGCTCATGCAATTGCTGTTGTTGCGTACGTTGATGTTGCTGATGCTGTTGCTGTTGCAACTGCTCATATTGTTGCTGATGCTGCTGGTGCAACTGTTCGTTTTGTTGATGCTGTTGCTGTTGTAATTGCTCAAACTGTTGCTGTTGGCGATTTTGATTTTCTTTTCTTTGATGTTGTTGGTAATCTTCCTGATGTTGACGATCAGTTAAATAATTGGTGTTGTTGACTGGCTCGCCACCATCAAAATCAACAGTCGAAGAAGACGACACCACCTTGAATGAAGAAGATGTCGAAGTCGAACTCACTTTCATTTCAGTATGTCCCGAATTTGGATCGCCGAACACAACATTCTCCTGTAGATGCGTGTTCGAACTCTCTGATGCTTTTTTTACGAAGTTCCGGTCGTCACCTTGGTGCGAAGCAGATGAACGTTGTTCATTTCGACCTTTAAATTCCGCTTTTCCACCGCCATTAAGCTCTTCAACACCTAAAATAATGTTGAATAATGAATGATTAGTGTGCTATTCATAAATAAGTATGTTGTAGTTTGACCCTAATCTGGTGTTAATATTTACCATCTGTTTTAGCAACAGTCTCCGTTGAATAAGCACGACCATCATTGCTAACTTCGGATGATGTTTGCACATCCCAACCCATCGTATTAGGTTGGTTCAAAGTCAAAGAATGAAATTTAATATCCGTTCCAGGAATCAACGGGTCCTTGTTGAAACCGGCGACTGTATTGTTCTTTTCCGTCATAGTAGCGATTCTTCTAATAGAAACTCTTAAGATGTGTAGTCGTGTGACGGTAGTGATTTAGTTCACTTTAATAATTTTTTAATTCGTGGCACTAAAAATTATAGAAATAAAAACTGTAAAGTGATCATTCGAATTGGCATCAGAAATATGTATGTATATATTTATATATATATATAAAAGTTGATTAATATAGTGCAAAAAACGAAACCGATTTGCACAACCCTCTATTTGATGACTTTCTTAGTAGAAAATTAACATATACTACCAACATACGAATAAAAAATGAAACTCCCAATGTATTGTATGTATTTATGTATGTACGTTATTAATTAAAGACTAAGTTGTTCTAAGAGATATGTTTTCTAGACACCCGCTTCTTCTCTTGATTGGAGTTTGCTACGCTGTGATGCGATACGATGTGATGCGATGCGGTGTGATGTGTTGTGTTGTGGTATGATGTGTTTAAAATTGTCTTAACAATTTGCAAGATGACGCAATTTCCAAAATTGCCAATGATTATAACCAGTTGGCAGTTGGAATCGAATAGTCACCAGTCAACACCAACGCTAGCATACGCAACTCTCAGAAAACGACGACACAGCTTGACACAGCCACAGTTACCTCCTCCAACCTGTTGTAGCCTTTGTGAATGAAGTAAATATGTTTTTTTTTTTTTTTTTGCTGTGATGATGATGATGATGATGATAGTAATTATGACGATACTGAGACGAAAAACATTTCGCTTTAGGCGATACTTTCATTGTATACAAAATTTATTAAACATTTGATGAACAGTTGATTTTTTACCTGATAAGGAATTATTTATTAGCAAAATGGCCCCAATATAGGAGATATGAAGAAAATCTATCAGAAAGATTTTTTAGAGTTCCAGAAAACCATTTAAGGTCATCATGTTTATAGCATTATAGAATTGTGATTGATTTATAATGCAAATGCACAGTACTAAAAAATTTATCCAAATTGATATTTCTATTATATTATAGGTAGTAAATTATATCTCCATAATTCTTTATTATTTTTGTTCACCCAACTAGGAAATTTTTGTACATACGAGTTTTTTTTCTAGGGAATAGAACACTATGACTGTGGTATCACAACAGGCCTTTAATGGACTAAATCAGCCAGCCAATCTTACTTAACTTATGTTGAAACAAATATGTATGTGTTCTTATTGTAATTGTATACATATGTACAATATATATATATTTTATCTGGAATTATACTATTGTTCTATCTAATCATTTTTATTAAGTTAATGCTCAATTGTTTGAATTGTAGATAAAGTGAAATATGAAGTTTTTGGGCACAGGTGGCAATAGAAAAGTAAAAGTGTAGCATCTGCTTGATTAAAATTTCTATTTTTCCATAATACGAGTAGAAATTTATTTCTCATTTTGCTTGTCAGTTCATATTCACTATACATGTGAATCGGCCGCTTACTCTTTCGAAACTGCAAATTCTGTAGGTTTTTGCGGTTAATATTATGCGAGGGCTGCTCTATAAAAAGCTATAACTTTTAAAACACAAGTATAAATGATGATGATGATAATGATGTTGACAAGAAGTGTATACTTGTACCTTCACTTAGAACTATTGCTTTGGCTTTGAGATTCTAGACACATGAAAACTTATCATTGTAGAAATATATTATTATTTGACAGACTAGCAAAGACTTGCAAAGTAAAAACTATGATCTGGCATCCTTCATTGAAACTTTCTCAAATATGGATCAAACGAATGGGATCTTACATCTCCCCATTGATTCTTAATTAATAATAATCAATAATTCTCTTCTGTTCTGGTGTTGTTATATTATATATCGAACACACCTCGTTCCAATATTATTGTAAAGCTTTTTTCAAGGAAATTATTCACAACCTGTTTTTTTATAACTAACTGGTTTTGCTATTGTCAAACTGTTTTAATTTTTTGTTATTTTTATTTTTGTTTGCGTTGGTCGCTCACTTCTCTGCTTACTTTTTTTTTTTGTTTTTGTTTTTATTTTGTTGGCTTGATTTTCATTTTGTCTGAATCTGAATCTCAGTCTCAACAATATAATAATATACATATTACGTCATTTTAGAAGGTAATTAAATGAAAATATGAATTATATTGTAGATTTCTTAATGTTCAAACAACCACCCACCCGTCGTCCAATCACCCGCTCATCATAGTGAGTACTAATGACAGATACTTATAGTACTCTTACTATTTATATACTATGAACATAGATCAAAATTTATTTAACTAATATGGATAATAATTTTCATATTTGATGACTAATATTATACATTAATATTATTGTTATTGTTATTATTTGTTTAACATAATACATATGTATTGTATGTACGCCGTACAATAACATATGATAATTTCAATTTGATTGTTATCCAATATTAAGAAATCATTTCAATAGAGTTTCTAAAATATTCTATGTTTTTCATTGCTTAAAAAATTTACTGTCTGATTTTTGAATATTTTGTATATGGATTCAAAAAATTGATTAGTCAAGTGAAAATTGATTTTTGCAAAGCACCTACATTTGACCTTACTAACCAACCAAATTGCAATTCAATAATTTTTTTTTCAATTTTTGAAAAATAAGCGTCTAGCCATGTAGGTGTAATTAATTGACGTTTTCGAGAAACAAGCGCATCAGACCAAACAGACAGTCAAACAGATGGACAGACGGGCAGAAAGACAGGCGGACAATATGTCTAGATTGTTTTATTTTTTGCTGTTCGAACTGATCATTTCCATATATAGGCAATCAATTTTTGTATTCGTCGTCTCGTCTCATGACTCTGTCAATGTATTGTTTGTATTTGCACAAACTTGATATACCCTTTTACCTACTTACTATATATGGTTGGTTTACCTATAAACATTTATTTTGCTGTCTTTCACTCTGTTATGGACAAACTCCCAATATACTTTACTTTATTTGTTAAGAAAATACAATGCTCATTATTCCTTTCACACGGTTGTGAATAACTAGTGAATAATCAGATTGTCATTAATTGAGTTGAAGACCACATAAAGTGCACATGAAAATATAGATATAGAATTATTATGACAAAGAGTATTAATTTAGCTCTATGACTAACAGTTTCTATGCAAATTAATCTCTTAGTTTTTTAGCAATCAAGCTTAAATTCAAATAGATATTTGTAAGTCGTTCCAACCAGAGTTTCCAGATTACTTGAAGAGGTAATCAGTCCCCTTAGACAATTATACTGAACTGTGTACGAGTATTTTAAAAAGCAAGTTATTCTGCTAAGTAACCTGCAACAAGCTTTGCTGCTACAACTAAAGGTAAGTATATCCACAAATATAAACAGATTGAAACAATATTTGATATAGCTAATATATCAGACCTATGAGGAGTATTTATAAGGTTTTGTATTGAAAAAAACTTATGCATTTCTCAATACTACTTATACCGAAATGAAACAACCAGAGTAATTAATATGATGGTACATAGACCATATGCAAAAAATTGGAGGGTGCAAGGTAAGTAGTATATGGAGTCATGCAGTCATGCAGATTTGTAGTGATAAAGATATTCAAAAAAATTGTAATTTCAAGAGCAGAAACTTTATGGAATTTTCTTCTGTAGGATATGTGAGACAATAAATTTTCAGATACTTGTTGCAATTTTATTCTATTCTATCTAGAAGGTATTGTATTTTAAATATATAAATACTACAAACATATTTCTTAATTTAATACTGCTTATCATAATATTCTCCTATTTTGATTAAATTGTGAACTTATGACCTCCTAGAATCTCTATCTATCTATCATCATGATTCCACTTCATTGATGAATCACCGATATTTTTAGTATTGTGCTCATATACATCATGTAGTATGATGAATGACATGTTTTCTAAATATGATCTATTTCTAGGTCAATAAATAAGTGACTACTGGCAGTTATGCCCTTTCTTTATGATATTTATTAACTATTCTACTTATTATAGTATGGTATATTATAATATATGAAGCAGGGTCGTGCCATACTTACGATTTTATTCAATAAAGTATATTTCTTACGTGCTTTTCGTTTAGTTACACAAAATATTATAACGCGACGCAAAAAAAAAAAAAAAAAAAAAAAAAAAAACAACCCCGTCTCTTCCACACACCTCCAAGACCACAAAAAAGGTCAGAGAACCTAGGGTGTGTTTTTTTTTTT